>CAUYPK010050601.1:0-37383 GCA_963574355.1 Loris lydekkerianus
GGAGGGACCTCACCTAATGTGCATGATGCAATGGTACATTTCAAAACTATTAAGAATGCGTATAATTGTGATGGATGTGTTACTTAGTTCAATGTAAGCATTTCACATTGTATATCAAAGCAGTACCCTGAACCCCATAAATGCATCAATGTACAAAGTTATGATTTAATAAAAAAAATAAAAAAAACTAGAGACAATTAGAGGTATGGAGAGGATACTTAGGGAAGAAATCAAGAAATCTGGACTTGAAACTAATTTAGGAATTCACCTAATGCTTAGCAAACAGAATAGGCTTTAAGGAGAGAATAAAGCCTAAAATTTTAACTCTGGGCTTAGTGTATGGATGAGACGCCAAGGAGACAGGAAGAAACAGCCCTGGGGTGGAACACTCAATATGGGAGTGCTGACTGCTATAGGGAAGTGAGTGCAGTAGAGAGGTTAAGGAGGTGCTGAAAGATGGCCATGGAATTGACAATTAGACAGCCATTGGCTGGACTTGGTGCTCATTCCTGTCATCCCCGCAGTTTTCAAGGGTGAGGTGGGAGGATCACTTGAACCCAGGAGTTCAAGACCAGCCTGAACAACATAGTGAGATCCCATCTCTAAAAAAAAAAAAAAAAAGGAAGAAAACCATTGATGAGTTTCTGTAGGAGCAGCTTCTGGAGCAGGGAGAGCCAGTTTTCATAGGGTTAAGTAGTAATTGGAAAGTAGATCATCAGCTCCCAATTACTGTCAACTCATAACAGAAATGCTCAAGACCTTACTTTGTTCTGAAACTGCCCTTATTTAATAAAAAAGTCTTTTATGAAATAATAGTGATTTGGGAGTATGGTCTGTTAAGTGTGTGTCTTAGTTTAAAAAAGGCAACCCTTTAATGATTATTCATTTTACCCACTTAATTTCACTGGACTATGAAGTCCAAGAATAAAAGTAGATTACTTGTATGTGAATATAAAAAAGGGCTAAAAACTGAGAAAAATTTGAGTATTTTTCTGTTCTGAACTGCTAAGACAGCTGGGGGAGAGGCTGAAGCAAAAGGAGAGCAGGAGGAAAATGATTAAGTTACTAGAAGAGCCAAAATGAAGTCTAGCAATAGTAGAAGGGTTTTCTTTGGGGAAACTTCTTCACCAGTTTGAGGAAAAATGGCAAGAGGACAGATTTAGTGTCTGGTTGGGGGAGGGGAAAATTGAATTCACTTGAGAGGACCCATTTTTTAAAAGTAATTTAATCCATGTTTTGAGAGTCAAGGAAGAGTAGTGGACATGAGTAGGGTAGAGTGAGGGGCCTTGTCAGTGATGAAGGTTGGAAGGGCCAGCTGGGGAAGATGGGCAAGGCAAACAAAAATGTGCAAAGTGTTTGTGGGATTTTGTGTACAGCCCAACTGATTCCTTTTGGGGATTAATATAGAACAATTTTGAAAGAAAATTAGGCTTAAAGTAGATAAAGCAAATTATTAATTGATACAATTTCAAAATGAGCAAACAAAAGGAGTCTTTGGTGGCAAAAGATAGGAAAGAACTGTAATAGTCCATATCTCAATGATTTTGATGAGGGACGTATTCCACATTCCTCTGTCTCCCGAAGGAGAATATGTTAGCAAATCTAGGGGCATATATAGCATACCCGGCAGAGCCCAGTGCTTGCAGAAAAAATTTCAACTCCATTTTTAAAAATCCTAACCCAAATACTCCATTTTTTCAAAGGTATTTTTCCCTATCAGTATTTGATACCTTTGACATTTCTTTTCTACCTCTTTCAAAGTGTTTTATGGCCTCTGGTGAGGGTGGATTGATTGATTTCCTTTCTTTCTTTTTTCTTTTTCTTTTTTTTTTTTTTCTTTTTTTGAGACAGAGTCTCACTTTGTCACCTTCAGTAGAGTGTTGTGGCGTTAGAGCTCACAGCAACTTCAAACTCTTGGGCTCAAGTGATTTTCTTGCCTCAGGCTCCCAAGTAGCTGGAACCATAGGCTCCCCCCACAGTGCCTGACTATTTTTAGAGATGAGGTCTCACTCTGGCTCAGGCTGGTCTTGAACTGTGAGCTCAGGCAATCTACCTGCCTCAGAATCCCAAGTGCTGGAATTACAGGCTTGAGACGCCATGCCTGGCCTGATTGGCTTCTTTTTAATTAAGGCCACCTCTATAACTCTGATGCATGGACAAATAGAAGAAAGACGAATTTATTTTCCTGGTACTGGTTCAATTATATGTCAGGTGCTATGTTGACTCTGTGAGTACTAGCTGCACAGTTGCATTAAGTAGCCCTTTATCCTCAAGGAGACTTGGGGAATGAACAGTAAGCCATATATGTTACATAAAGATGGGGGAGAAATCACCTCGCTTTCTGGAACAATGAGTCTTGATTATGCATTTTGCGCAAATAAAACATGGTATGTGCTTCTTGTTTGTGTTATTTCCTGTATAGAAGCCATGCTTTATGAACAGGGTTCTCATCTTGATTCAATGGCCAAGATAAACCTCTACATCAGGTAACAGTCATTGCATCCCTGTAACCAAGAAATACACTTTGACTTCTTTAGTAAATTCCCTTGGGGCAGCAATTTTCAACTAGTGTCCTACGAAAATTTTTAAAGATTATTAATTAAATAATTTTTGAAAGAAGTTCCAAGCACAGTGAGTATATTCTGTTTTTTACTCTTTTTTGTTGATCAACATAATTTAAGTGTGCCATGGAAGTTTATAGCACTAGTGTGCCAAGAGATTAAAAAAAAAAAAAAAAAAAAAAAGATTGCAAAACACTGCCGTGGGGAAAAGCCAAGACCAGACAAAAGTTGGAAGTGGCTGCAAAAAGATGCTTTGACCTTGAGTATCTTGAGAGGACAGAGAAGATTTATGTGACACCTGAGAGCTCAGGCTACAGCCTAGCCCTGGCTGTTCTAACTGCCAAAAAATTAGTGCTATAGTTAGAAGATGCCCTATTTTTCATGTACCACTGTACTCAAAGGGCCAAGTCTGTGTGTGTATGTAAATCTGTTTTTGAGAACTAGGTAAAGAAGAGTTTTGAGCATTCATTTGTCCCAAGTGCTTATCCATCAGATGGCAATGAAACAGACTTTGTTAGAGTTGTAAATGGCTAAATAGGAGAGCTTTTTGTTGTTTTCCTCCATCTAAAAATTTCATGTCCTGGGACAGCACTTGTGGCTAAGTGGGTAGGGCACCGGCCCCATATACCGAGGGTGGTGGGTTCAAACAGGGCCCCCGCCAAACTGCAACAAAAAAATAGCCGAGTGTTGTGGTGGGCGCCTGTAGTCCCAGCTACTCGGGAGGCTGAGGCAAGAGAATCACCTAAGCCCAGGAGTTGGAGGTTGCTACGAGCTGTGACACCACAGCACTCTACCAAGGGTGATAAAGTGAGACTGTCTCAGAAAAAGAAAAAAAAATTCAGGTCCACTCACCCCACCCCACCAACAGAAGGCCCGGTGCTGTGTTTGGATTGCTATCAGACATTTAGCTGGCTCCTAGTTCCCTTCTAATCCTCTGTATTCTAAAAAATAATCTCAGCAATGCTTTTATCATGTTATTCCTTGCCTAAAAATCATCTACATTTTTCTATTTTTCATTGCAAGACTTTGCAAACTATCTCTTCCCCACCTCATGCTTTTCCCTTCCAGGTGGATTCCCCACAATTCCCTCAATGCAGTCTGTAGTGAGGACAAAGATTCTTTTTTTTTTTTTTTTTTTTTTAAATTAAATCATAGCTGTGTACATTAACGCTATCATGGGGCACCATACACTGGTTTTATAGACCATTTGACATATTTTTCATCACACTGGTTAACATAGCCTTCCTGGCATTTTCTTAGTTATTGTGTTAAGCCATTTATATTCTACATTTAGTAAGTTTCACATGTACCCTTCTAAGGTGTGGTCCCATTAGCCTCCCTCTGCCCATAGGACAAAGATTCTTCATGTTCATTCCACTCAAGTGCCTTTACCATTCTTCAAGAGCCAGCAGACAAGGAAAAATATGATATTTATTCGCAACTCATGTATCTAGCACTGTATATAAAATATTGCTAGCCCTCACAACAACCTTGTTTTACAAATGTGAAAACTAGGCTCAGAGAGACTTAAGTATTTTTCTCAAGATCAACTAGGAATAAACTGCCAGCAGCTCATCCTACTACCTGCTGTAAAGCATTCCTTCTCTTTTGATCTCAGCACCAAGCCTGTGCCACTGTGCTTTAACACTTTATCCTGTACCATTTTGTTTGCTAACTGTACTCTTGTCTTCTCACCATAATGGTAAGCATACAAAAATCATGTATTATCTTTATAGTGCTGAATGAATACTTGTTAATTGATTTTTTTTTTTTTTGAGACAGAGCCTCAAGCTGTCACCCTGTGTAGAGTGCTGTCGCATCACAGCTCACAGCAACCTCCAGCTCCTGGGCTCAAGTGATTCTCCTGCCTCCACCTCCCAAGTAGCTGGGACTACAGGCACCTGTCACAACCACAACACCCAGCTATTTCTTGGTTGTAGTTGTCATTGTTGTTTGGCAGGCCCAGGCTAGATTCGAACCTGCCAGCTCATGTGTATGTGGCTGGCGCCTTAGCCGCTTGAGCCACAGGCGCCAGGCCTGTTAATTGATTTTTAACATATATTCTTTATATTGATGCCCAGTACTGGATACTTAGATTTTTACAAGAGGCTTAGGACAAGCTGTGCTACAGCCAGAAAATCATGTTTATTTGAGTCGGAATAAGTGCCGTGACTATCTATGTCAAGCTCTGCCTTATTTCTGTCTCTTAACGCTTTCGGTCGGATTGGTAGCAATGAATGAGACCTCCAGGCTGTACTGAGCCTGGCTAATTCATCTTTTACCTTAGATTTATGGCAGTTATTGTTTCAAGAACAGGTCCACAATTCTTTTTCTGAAAGCCTTGAGGCCATGTGTGTTTTGGAAATCAGAAGTTTTTGGGGTATTTAGAGAGTAAATATATTGGTTATGCTATATATAATGTAACTCCCCCCCATAGGGTCTGAGATACCACCTACAGTCAAACACATTAATATCTCTGTCTCCCATTAAATAAAGATGGGAAAAAGATGGAATAAAGATGAGAACCTTGAGACAGGTTTTGCCACCAAATAATTTCCACAAAATAAACTTTTGGTTTTTGGAGAATTTCAGAATTGTGGATAAGGGATTGTGACTGTCTTATTGAGATATATCGGCTCATTTATCCTCTCAATGATAGACGATAATGTGCTTTTCCTTATTTTGGAGACAAAGCAACTAAAACACAGAAAGATTGTACAATGTGTCCAAGGTCACTTGCCTAGTAAGTGGCAGGACCAGCATTTTAATCCAGCCTGTCTGCCTCCAGAACTCCTGCTTTTCACCACCATGAGCACTTGCTCCCAAGAGGACTTTGCAAATTACACTAGCCTAAGTCTCACCAACCGGTTTTGTGACTTCAGATGACTTCCTTAGCACACTGGACCTCAGTTTCCTCTTCTGATGCTGCGAATGACATTTAGATGGCAGCTGGAGCCTTTCACTCCAGGAGGACTGAACCAGATGGACTGGGAGTCCCATTTCTGCTTTGCCTAAGGCTTGCTCCAAGATTTTTGCAAGCTTTTAGAGACTTACGTGTATACTCTCAGTTGCAGTTGGCTTCTGCTAAATTAATTCAATTGCAGTTTGTTATGAATCGTCTCAGTACCTTGTTTCTGTAAAGCATGATGTAGACTCATGAGATACTCAGCTCTTCCTCAAGAAGACAAATATCCTTAGATTACTTCTTAGTTCCCCCTTTCATAAATGCCCTTCAGTCACCTCCCCACGATTACAATTGCCCCTAGCTTCTTTCCTGACTCCTCTTTTCCTCTTCCTTTCTTATTTCTTCCTCTTCTTGTCTAATTTTTCTGCCCCTTTCTGCCTTCTTTCGCCTTCCATCTTAACAGCAGAAACAAAACTCAGTCATTTGTTTGTGGCCTTGGCTCTTGATACTTTCAAAATATCATCTTCTCCCAGTGACTTATCAAAGTATTTTCTTACACACAGGCAGTTCCTTTTCTAAGAGTTCCCTTCCCAGTTATTATCCTGTGATATTCAACCTAAGTGCCCTCTCCTCCCTCCTCTTGTATACCCAGCCTTTTGATGAGACCCTCCCCTCACCTGCCATCCCCAGTCAATGGTTTATGTTTCTTACTCAGGTGTTTAAGCTTCATTGTCTGGTATGCAAACCCTCCTCCCACTTGCCACCTCCAGTCAATGGTTTGTATGTTTCTTGCTCAGCTGTTTAAGATTTATTGTTTGGTATGCAGACAATACCAGATGGCTAACCTAAAGCTGAAATTTCTCTTAATTACCTTCTGTGTCTAGCTTCAGGTTTTATTTTTAGTAAATGTTCATTAACTATGAGAATAAATCTGACAAAGTAAGAGCCAGTGTGAACATACTGTCCTTTATACTGGTTGCTTGTCTTCACTAACATTCACTCTGTGATCAAAGAGTTAATAGAAATTAAAGTCTGTAGCCTCATAACACTTGTGTTCATATTACTCTGAGTGGAGAAAATTCCTGGGCCTGGTATTTCAAGGACAAATGTAGTCCCTTAGTAGGGAAAACATATCAGATGATAGCCAGGGAAAATGCATTATATTACTATATATAAATCCTCCCTCCCAGTGAAATATATTAAATAATTCAGCTTCGATCAAGTGATATAAACAATGCAGCCTTGGTTATAACATGCTCAACTGATAAGTAAGAATCGAAGAGTTTTCTTCATAATGTAAGTTCAGGGATGCCAAGTAAGCTCTAAATAGAAATTGTCCGCTAGAACAGCTCTTCTATACAGGGTCTTATTTCCCAGCTTTTAGGGCAGTTGGGTACATGATAGGAACTGAATGAGTACATAAGAAATGTACAAAACCTGCAACACCGATGGCAGAGGTGTTAAACACCACCTGTGACCCTGCCCTATAATCCCCTGGCTATATGTCCACTATGAAAGAAAGAGACCTAAATTCTAGTCTCTTAGCTCTACCCTGAATATGTGATCCCCAGCAAGAAATTTAACTGCTCTGGGCCTGTTTTTATTAGCTATAGAATGAAAGCCCTGGACTAAGGTAGGTTTTAATTATCTGAATATGGCTGTTTTTAGAAAAGTAATGGCAAATACATGGGTATAAATATTTCACACTGTAAAGGGCATACGATAAGTAGAAGTCCCCGCCATGTGCCATACTCCAGGTCTCTCTCCTTAGAATATGCTTGTTTGGACTAATTCTTATTCCTGTAAATATGCTTGCACTTCTATTAGTTAATTTATCTACTTTAAGCAATATCGTTTGTGCTATCCAAGACAAGAAATTTAGTTTACTACCTTCTAAATTTTAACTACACTATGTGTACTCTAAAGATTTATATCTGTTTTCCTATTCTACTGACACAGACTTAACGCACTATTTCTGAAACCGTCCATTTCAAGTACTACTTCTCATTCCCGTTGCTTTTATCCACTTCTTCCCCTTGTATTCTCCAGCTTCCGTCAGTGAAATCATTACTCCTATATTGCCCAGAGTTTTAATGTTTACTTTATTTTTTGTGACTGTGGTTGTTTGTCTTCATTGCTTTTTCTATAGGTTAATTCTGAAAGTTGAAAGCCAATACAGTATAACTGTGCAAATGTTATTCGCTGAAAAACTAGGGAGTGTGCTTGGATGTGCAGAAGAAAATGTAGTCCTTTGTCACCAAGCCTGGGCCAGGGGAAGGAGCGCTCCATGCATCAAAGTCACATTAATTCTCTTATTACACTTCTCAAGGTAGTCAAAGTTATCCTACATTTGAGCTGGCATCATATTACAAATGGCTTTCATTTTTAAATATCCTGAAACTTGAAATTTAGGTTGGTAGGTCTCAAATCTGGCAGAACATTGGAATCACTGAGAAAGCTTTCAGAAATCTGATAGTTCTAGAGTGTTTGGTTTATTTAGTTGGGCTGGGGTGTGGTCTGAGCATCTGTTTTTTTTTTAAATTTTGCCATTTGATTTCAATCAGGACCCAAAGGTGAGAGGACATGATCACGTCTAGCACAGTCAAAGGTCATGAAATAAACTGAGTCCTTCAACAACAAGAGCAGAAGAGTGAAACCCAATACCCACCGAAGGTTTATAGAACATTTTATTCCTTCTTTAGGTTGCAGCTTTCTCCTTCCCAACCCACCACCACTAAGATTGTTTCCTAGGATGCACTTCTCAACTTCTCTGCACTCAGCTTTTGAGGTGTTTTGTTTGGTAGTTGTTTTTTTAGATGAAGAGCTGATTTTTGTCTTAAAGCCTGTTAACTTTTTGGGTGGAAGAAGCACAAGGAGCTGAAAGTGGTGCAAACAAACTGTTGTATCCTTGATGTTCATACTTATGTTTCCCTAACTGATTTGGTTTTCTTCCCCTTATGTTTAAGATTTAACATGAGTTGTGTTTCCAGCAGTTCCAATTTAATTTTGTCTCATTTCCAGTATTGGATGGAAAGGTGGTTCCCTTTCAGCCCTCCTGCTGAGACTCATAGAAGCGCTGGAGCCAGGCTGGCGGTGATCAGGTCCTAGTAGGTATAGGAGGCCGTGAAGAGTGACTGAGTGGACGTGGCCCCAGAAGAGCCGGTGTGAACGTACTGTCCTTTGGCTGCCTGGCAGTTAGCCTAGAAGACAAGTGTGAGACAGGAGACCGAGTCTGAGTAAATGCAGCCCCATTTTACCCCTTCCTACTCTGTAGGGGAAGCCAGCCACACCGGCGTGTGGCTTCTGTTCTCCCTATAGTGATGAAATGTCCCACAGCTGCTGACATCATCCCCTTCCCAATATCCTTTTTTAATCTCAATCTTTTGAGCACTTTCTTGGCAAACCCAAGGTTTGTATCATTTATATCAATTACTAGGAAAAATCTCTTTTCAGTGCCAACAATATTGTCAACAACAGTATTAAAACTTACAGTTGAGAAACTTCTCACTAGTATAGGATGCTATAGCAAAAAAAGTGATTATTTAATTTTTCTGTTTTCTACCTTTATTTGTTCACAAGAATATGTAAATTGTATGAAGTTTTTATCATAGAATCTTTTGATTTCCCATGTAAATTCCAATCAAAGATACATCCAGAATTATGAAACTTAACTATTGCTTATGGAAACTATATACTCAAATGCCACTCACTACTATCACTTCTTCCAGTTCCCGTTGCTGCTGTCCATTCTCTAGGACTTATTTCTACATCTTACATCAGTGGTTCTCAAAGTACGTTTCATGGACCACTGGGATCACTTAGGAGCTTTGTAGAAATGGAAATTCTCTGACTCCCTTCCAGACCTCCTGAACTAGACACTTGGTGGGTGGGGACCAGCAATCTGCATTTTAACAAGCCTTTCACGGGGTAGGGTGACAAAAAGAGGTTGGTTAATGGGTATAAAAATACATTTAGATAAAAGGAATTATTTCTAGTGCTCCATAGCACAGTAGGGTGACAATAGTTAACAATTTATCTATACTTCAAAATAGCTTGAAGAAGAGATTTAGAATGTTCCCAACACAGAGACATGACAAATGTTTGAGGTGATGAGTATCCTAATATAGCCTGATGTGATCTGTACCCATTGCATGTAGCAAAATATCACAGGGACCCTGCACATATGTAGCATTATATATCAATAAAACTATCAGTAAAACCAAAGCCCTTCAGAAGATTCAGATGCACACTTGAGCTTGAGAAGAGGCATCCGGGATGGAAGACACAGCTTCCCTTCTGACCTGTACTTTCATAATCCCTCCAGCAGGTTAGCTACCTCTGCCTGCCCCATCAGCCACACACCAGCACAGCCATACTCTGTTTTCTGTCACCAGGTAAAGCACCACCCCTAACAACTCACACCTCTCTTACGCCCCTGAAATGATTTTTTTTAACTTCCCTTAAGGCTTCATCGGTTCTAATTACACTCAATTCCTGCCCCAGCCCCCTTTGTGGTCAGCAGGGTAAATGAGGCTATCAGGAAAATTTTCAATCTTCCATCTCTCTATTAAACTTTTACTCATCTGCCCTACTGTTCGCCATTCAGGTTTCTCTGAATCTTCTGCATGCTTTAGAGAGCTGTTAGGAAAATTCAGGAAGGAAACTAATGGACCATAAACTCACTCTTACAGACACTTTGCTGTAATGTCTGGCTATAATATCCAGTCAATTTCCTAGCAAATTTCTTCCAGAGCTATTCTAACCTTTCCCACTGTCAGGATTGAAATCTCTATTTCTTTACCATTCTCATCCTTCAGTGGTAATCAGTCATCAACTGCTACATGTCCTCACTGCTACAAGGCTGATTCCAACCCTATTCTCCTTTTTCTTTTTTGTCTGTTCCCTCCTTTTTATCTCCAAGACCAACTGTGCCACCTATATTTAATACTTAGTTTCATGCGGCCCTGTCTTCTCTAAGCCCTTCTCCCTTCAATTATCTCCAAACCGCTCGTCTTTACTCTCTCCCCTGGCTTCTTTGTTTTTTTTTTTTTGGAGACAGAATTTCATGTTGTTGCACTCGGTAGAGTGCCGTAATGTCATAGCTCACAGCAACCTCAAACTCTTGGGCTCAAGCAATTCTTTTGCCTCAGCCTTCTTTGTAGCTGAGACTTCAGGTGCCTGCCATAACACCTGGGTCTATTTTTAGAGATGGGTGGTGGTGGTGGTGTCTTGCTTTGGCTCAGGCTGGTCTGAAACCTGTGAGCTTGGGCAATCCACCAGCCTCAGCCTCCCAGAATGATAGGATTACAGGCATGAGCCACCACTCTGGCCTGGCTTCTTTCCTTTGCATTTGAACATGCCAAGCTCTCTCCTATTTGGGTAAACTGCAAGCTCCATGAGGGCCATGGGTATGTCTGATTTTGTTCACCCTAGTCCTTGGCTCATTGAGGGTATTAACAAAATACTGGTTACTAGTTGAATAAAACCTTTTTGGTCCTCATTTCTCCAGGTAACCTTTTGGGGTCTTTTCCTGATACAGTTCTTGAATGAGCACCTTTCCTCTTCTCTTTCTATTAAAACTATTTTGTCAAAAGTCACTGATATGTTCCTAAATGTCAATCTCAGTGCCTTTTCTCAGCCTCTGTTCTAAATCTCTCTGAAGCATTTTATTATTGACCCTTGAAACTCTTTTCTACTTGTTCCAGAGCCCTTGTGCATCCTATCACATAATTGCTGCTTTTTTTTCTTTCTTCATCATCCTCTCAAAACGCAAGATGTCCTAGTTCAGTCCTTAGCCCTCTTGTCTTACCTCTGTTAAAGCAGAGGGAAGGCTGTGTCTCTGTTAAAATCATCCTTCAATTTACTGTCATCAGCTATGCTATCAGTGAGGATAATTCGAAACTCTCTCTAGCCCCAATCTGCCTACTGAGCTTCAATACCACATTTTCAAATAAGTAGCAGAAACTATCTGTAGATACTTTCATGACCTGAAGAAAACAATGCTCCTCCATGTGAAAAAGTCAAGAGCCAAATAGGAACTTGATCAAGTCAGTAAGAGGTAGCAGCATCTTACCAGGGCCCGCTTCATAAAAGCCTCCTGGGTCACCTTCTTGTTTGCAGCCTTACCACCCCAGGCTGCCAGTGCACTGGCCTGCAGGGCCCTTCCATAAGAGAAACTTAGTTTCCAGGGCTTTGGCAGGTGGCAAAGGTTGATAGCATTGAGGTTGAGAGTAGCATCTTCTTCACTCATGCCACCAGACAAAAAGCAGATGCCTGGTAGGAGAGAAACCATTTCACTCCATTAGTCCCAGCTTATGAGCCCTGCTTGAGAAAGTACGCAATGAGCTGAAAAGAAATGGAACACCTCAATCTTTTCTCTGTTTGATTGTGTGAGACTGGGTCAGAGAAATCAGTTCACCTTTGCTAAAGCTAGCTGGGCTAAAGCGAGAAAGGTTATAGATAAATAGAGAGGACAGTGCAATGTGGAAGAAGTACAGGGATCGTGTGCACATGGACAGACTCAGGATGTTTGACATCTTGGACAAAGAGGAGAAGAGCTGGCTGCCTGTGCAATAGCAGAGGTTTGCTTCATGAATAGATGCAGACTTCTAGACAAACACAAATGCTGTGGCTCTCCTTCAAAGGGCTAAACCCTTGAGTTAGGAAGAAAGAAGGCCTTACCAGGAACAGCTGCAGGAACAGTGCGGTGGAGAGCTGTGACAGTGGCCATAGCCACTTGCTCTGGAGTATACTTCTTGGTGCAGGCATGTCCAGCAGTCACCATGTTGGGCTTTAGCAAGGTGCCCTCCAGGTAAACATGATGGTCATTCAGGGCCTTATAGACAGCAGCCAGGACCTGAAGGACAAGAGGTCCAAACAGTTGAAATGCAAAGCCAGTCTTAGAGTCACTTGACCTTGGGACTTCTACACTATAGGGATGCAGGATGAAGGCATTGCCATGTTGGCCAAAGCTTCTGAACCAGCCTCTAGACCTCATCAGGGGAGTATTTTGCAAATAATATGCACTGAGCACAACCAAATTGGCTTATCCTCGCAAACCCTAATCTAGCTGCTCTATTGCATGAACTATTGGCATGGCTCTGCTTCCTGAGGCCCTTCATTCTGCTTTCTCCCATTACTCTGTTGGTCAATTTCATCCCCACTTGAGACTGTTTTGATTTCTTTAGTGAAGGACATCTAAGCTGGCCTCCGCTCTCCATCCCTGTAGAAGCTGATTAGTCATCAATACATACATTTTAAAGGTCAGGTGTGGTGGTTCATGCCAATAATCCTAGCACTTTAGGAGGTTAAAGTGAGAGGATCGCTTGAGCCCAGGAGTTCAAGACCATCCTGGACAACACAGCAAGATCCCATCTCTACAAAAAATACAAAAATTAGCCATGCATAGTGGTGCATGTGTGTGGTCTCATGTATTTGGTAGGCTAAGGCAGGTGACTAGCTAGAGCCTAGTTCTTTGAAGTTGCAGTGAATTTTGATAATGCCTCTGTACTCTCACCAAGAAACAGCATGAAACCACATCTCAAAAAAAAAAAAAAAAAAAAAGAAAGAAAGAAGGAAGGAAAGAACAGAAAAGAAAAAAGAAAACAAAAACATACATTTTGGTGACAGAGTGCTTTTAGATTTCATTTCAGCCTATGTAATTTTGCAAGTGGAGAAACTAAGGTAAGGTGATTTTCTTACTTCCTCACCATGTGTGAGGAGGACCACCATCTTTTAGATCTAAGGTGGCTAATTTATAAAGTCAAATGTGAATGAATTTCACATTATATTCGTTATATTTCTCATTATATTATGAGTCTCATATCTTATTTTTAATTTTTTAATTATAAGAGTCTCATATCTTATTTTTAAATTTTTTAGTGTACACATAATAAAACTGAGGACCAAGATCTCACAAGTGGAAAAAAGTGGATTCTCCAACCCAAGTATTGCTACTGCAAATCTGTGCTTCTTCTACAAGGAGACTCTATGCCCCCAGAAAGTGAAGGATTGATAAGTACTTCCTTACCTCTTCAATGCAACATAATGATTCTAACCTACATTTCTAACCTACAGGCTATTGCAAATATAACATCTGTTACTTAACAACACGATTTTCCAGCTAGAATGGAGACTGTTACACTTCAGACTTACTTTCTCTGTAACATACTGGCAGTGTTCCAGGTCATGGTCTCCATCTGGAATCACCTCTGGTTCAACAATGGGTACTAGCCCATTCTGAAAAGGAAAAGTGGGGAGAAAAAAGTGAAACTGTGCTCACTGTAATCTTTTCCTTAGGAGGAGATTCAACTGTTGTATTGGTGTAAAGCAAAGCCCTTATGGAGAAATCCTATATAGGCGACTTATAAGTGATGAAAAGAAATTAATGGGATATCTGATGAGTATTTGTGGCTTAAGCGAAAAAGAACAATGAGACTTAAAAATGTTTTTCAGAATGGGGTAAAAAAATGCAAACCTTAATTTCTGTATCTTTTACTGAAGACTATTCTAGTTACTTCAACACCTAGCAGCCACCCTTTTAGGACAGTCAACTTAGATTAATAAGAATGATACTTCTAGTGTGAGTTAATGAAAGAATTCAAGCAGAAGCCTCAGGTTCCTGCAATTCCAGTAAACCCAACATAGTTCCAACAGAAGCAAATCAAATTAACTTAGACTCAGAGCCCACTTCAATATGTGCTGGAAACTTTAGCTCAGGTCATCATTCTGGGAGAAAGTATTTGGATTGGAACTTGTCAGAGCTGTCACCCTCCAGCTAGGGATTGAAGAGGTTATATCTTGAATGTTATAGAGTATGGACAACTGTCCTGTCCTCATGAGCCTGGCCATTTTTGAGACTGCTTATAGAACTTTGGCAGGGGGCAGCAGGTGATGACATTAGCCATTGAACTCATAGCCTCCTTGGATTACAACAGGCTGGTGGAAGCAAATCTTTCCCTACCATACTGAGCTATAGCAAAACTAGGGGAAAATGTCATTAGAATATGCCGGTGAGGGAAGAGAAAGGGTCATGCATAGTTGTGGTAAAATGGAAAAGAGAGAGGTGAAGAAAGCTCTAGCCTACTGTTTTTCAGCCCCGGGGGGGGGGGGGGAGGAGGAAGGAGGGAGGCAGAGCACCTGCTGACAGATGCTGGCGTAGCGGGCCAGGGCGTTGGCATTTTCCTGGATGGCAAGGCTGGAGGGACACTGGTCAGCAATCCTCAGCACAGCACGCCACTTCCCAAAGTCAACACCTTCTTTCTTATACTGAGCACAGCGCTCTGAGAGGCCATCGAGCCCTGTGAGTCACAGGAGAGAGAGGGCTTCTTTGCACCCCCGTACCTGATCCATGGGGCTTCTGACAAAGTGGAGGAATTCTCTCTTGTCTTAGCTTTGGATCCACAGAGTGATCACAATATTGGGCCAAAATGATGTAGATTAAATAAATACAGTTTTCATGTGCATAGGGGCTAGTCTATAAGTAGAATAGAGGGGACTGACAGTTAATATTATGCTCACTTTATAGATGTGGAAACTGAGGCTTTCAGCAGTTAAGGAACTTTACCAAGTTTGAACAGCTAAAAAATCATAGGGCTGGGATACAAATTCTGCTTAGCTAACCCAATGCTGTGGTTAATACTTTTTCTCTTGGGCATTGAAGTACCTTGCAAAATTATCTAAGTATTAATAGCATGTCATAAAATTAGGAGTCAAACCCAGGTGTGTCTGATCTTAGAACTTGGTGCATTTCCTCTTTGCTGATTCTAGAATTTTTCCCCTAAAAACAACAGTTCCAAGTACAGTATATTTTCTCTGTGCAAAGTAGTGTGGTAAGCACTTTATGTACCTTGTCTACTTAATTCCCACAACAGTTATCCCATTTTAAAGACATGAGAACTGAGGCTCAGAACATTTCAGCGACTGATCATGCAGTTATTAAGTGGAGAAGTTGTAATAGAAAACAAGGTCTGTGTGTCTCTGAGACCTGTGTTATATGGGTATTTTGTTTCCCTTTGCCCACTTCTTGCCTTCATTTCAAGCCTATCGTGACTAGCAGGAGTCATGTCAGCGGGCAATATCCTTACCTTGAATAGTGCTTTCTTTGTTTGTTCCTGCAAGGGGAGCAGCTCCTTGGTCTAACTGTGGATACAGATATTAACAAGTAATTAGCAGATTCCAATGAAACACAAGCAGAAGTGCTTGTGCTAACTAATAGTGCACATCTTTTACAAACCAGAGTTGAATTAGAAAGTCTACGACTAGTCATTGTGGGGACACAGTTCAGTCCATGGAGGAAGGGAAGGCATGTGAAAGGAGCCATGTGAGAGTTTTCTCCTGACATTTATTGATCTTCTGTACACACTGGGCATTGTGCTTGTACAGACGTGAAAAAAATGAAGACACAGCTTCTGCTCTTGTCACAGAGGATAAGGTCACAAGCCTGAGAGTTTGATGGTCTGAACTAGTTCTAACTTTGCCTTGCCATGTAGGCAGGTTCTATCCAGTTTTTTCATTTCATCATTAAAATAAGGGTAACAATTGAGTCTACTTCTAGAGATTGTGAGGAGGATTAAACAAGTATTTGGAATTGTAAGCATTCTGCAAATACAGGGTGGCCAGAAATGTTTGTGTGCAATTTAAAATAGCAAACTATTTTACTATTTTAGGAAACTATTTTAAATTGCACATGAACTTTATGGCCACTCTGTATTAGTTTTTACTCTTGGAAAGTTCATGCATTATTGGAAGACCAAGTTAAAAGATAGAACAGTAAGAGGTGCTTTAATTATAATAACTACCATTAAATGAGTAATTGTTATGTGATAGGAACCATTTTAAAATTCATTCTATTTCTTAAAGACCGTTATGACCTATTCATACACTATTATCCTTATATGAAGAAATGAGAAATTGAGATGTCAAGGTACCTGGTAGAAAACTTGGTTGAAAAAAGAGGGCACTGGTGAAAAAGTCTAGAAGAAGGTCTGTTCTCAGTAGGAAGATGATGAAAAAGAGTGAGAGGAGAAATGAGATGATGACCCTGTTTGGCGTGCTGACCCTGCCCTGGCCCGTGAGCTGGGAGTTTGCCCAGAGGCTTCACGGCAGAGTGAGGCATGAACGAAAGTATTCACCTTGATGCCCACCACGATCCCCTTCTCCTTGAGGATGTTCCTGAACAGCTTTCCCTGGCTATCCTTCTGGTAGAGGGTCTCATGGAAGAGGATCACGCCCCCAATGCTCTGGTTGATGGAATTGTCCACGGTGAAGAGTATTTCTCGGAACTGCCGGCGGTTCTCCTCTGTATTTTCCACCTTGATCCTCTGCAGGCGGTTTCCCATGGTGCCTAGAGTGGGCAGGTGAGGGCAGCATGAGGGCCAAGCCGGGGCATCTCTGTGGCCTGCGCCAGGATGGATCTTCAAAGCTCCTGCCTCAGTTTTTGCCTCCCAGGGAAGACCCTGGATGCTATCTGGATGGTGGTGGGAGGTGTATGAGCTGGGCCGGTGGAGGTGTCAGTGAAGAAACCCCCAGGGGGTCCTCTGGATATGCAAAGCCCGCAGGCCTCTCCCTCCCCTGCTTCAGGATGCAACCCCACTGCACGGGCATACAGTGGAAGGGGGATGAGGGCAGGCTCTGGACTCCCCTGGCTTCTGTGGTTTTAGGGTCAGCTGTGTCACTCTACCATAGTTATCCCTTGTTCCATCCTGAGAGCCCCTCAGCCATAAGCCCTGCCCTGTTCCTGACGCACACACCTCCCCGCCCTTCCTGACTTGGCTGACTTTAAACTGACTTCTCATTAGCAGCAGATGGCCATGTATTGACCTCATCCTGTTCAGTGAGCTGTTCCTGGCCTTGCTACAGAGTGATTCAAAGACCCCTGGCAAGAGGCCTTAAACTGAAGAGCTTAAGCCCCTTTCCTTGGTTTTCAGGAGTCTGCCTTAAAACTAGTGGATTCCAAGAGTCTGTGCTTACTGAGTCTACTGCTCCCACTCCTGTGTATATAAACTTTTACTTCCTCTGAAAAGGAAGAATAAGGTTACCAAGTTGCCTTTGCTAAGTGTAGAAACAAGAGTATGCTGTTGTCTCATGAGGCTCTGTCTTACACTCACCTACAGATTCATCTGCGGCCAGGATCCCCTTTCCATTGGCCACAATGCGCTGGGCAATCTCAGAGAGCTCCTTCTTCTGAGCTGCGGTGAGAGCTGGGAATTGGTGGGCCATGGTGGCAAGTCTGGAAAACAGTGTAGGAGAGTCACGTGTGGAATTGTGGGTGGCTCAGATGGATTCACAACCAAGGCGGGTGTGCAGACCAGCCATGCAGACCAGCTGCGTAGAACCTTTGTGATACTTCTGGCTTGTGTCCACAGCTGGATAAACAAATGAGGTCTGTTTTGTTCCCCCTTACCTAAGTAGCCACAATTAGCCATAATTTAGTTGACTAAACTAATTCATGGGAAGGTATAATGGATAACCTCACTGTTGCCACTCTCCACTTTAACAGAGACTCTTATCTTAACCCTCCCAAGTGGAACAGCAATGCTGTCATGTGGGTGCTACGACAAGCTAGTGGGCAATGATTTCTAGAGAAGTTGATTTTCCAAAGCCCTATCATGTCCCAGTCCCCGGCAGATGGTGTTTGCTGTTTACATATTAGCCACTAATATTGGAGTCAGGAAATTTAGCTTTTGACCTGGCCTCCAGATCTCCATGCTGACAAAAGCCAACCTGGGGATGGTGAATTTCAGACTAAGCTGCAAATTTGACCTTCAGTTAAGGTATTTTCCCAAAGGAGTTCTTAATTACGAAAAATAAAGATATTTCCTTAATAAAGCAAAAGGAAAAAATAGCCCAATCATAACAAGTTATTTAGTGTAAAGCAGTCTGATAACTGCTTTGCTACAGCAATTAATACATAATTTACTATATATAATTTATTCTTCAAAATAATTCCAGAAGGCAGCTGGGCTTTCCCCCTTCCCATTTAATAGACTAAGATAGAAAATAAGAGAGTTCAAGGACAAATAGCTAATAAAGCACAAAGTTGGGATAAGGGGTGGTACCCCTTTCTATTCATGGGAAAGTGCGAGCTATGTAAAAATAATTGGCCTTTGCATGACTCCTACTGTCCTTGATGACACCTGAGAATATGGCACCCTTTTAGTCATTGCACCACTGACATTAACAATTCTTAAACATCAGACACCGTCAAATGCAGGTCTGCTGCTAGTAGGTCAGAAAGACCTGGGGTCAAGAACCAGTCCTGGTTCCCCTGGCTGCAACTTTGGGCAAGTCAGGCTACTTCACTACATCTTAGTTTACTCTGAATTAAATAGTGGTGGTAATTGCTTATCTCACTGACAAGTAACTCAAAAGCAACCTTTGAGCACCCTGGTCATTGTAGTTGCTCAAAATATATTTGTTGAGTTATATGATAAACATGAAGATGCTTTATTATGAAAAATACAAGGTATTACTATTTCTTTCTTTTTTCATTGTAAAAAAAAGTGATCACCTGAGAAACCTCCCTGTTTCTATGTACTACCAATTTATTAGCTATTTTCTTCAATCTGAGTGTGCTGACTCAATCAGAATAACAGAGACAGGGTCAGGTTCAACCAATACTGTTTACAAAAGTTAAACTTCTATGGAGAGATTAAAGGTCTATACCACATCAGCACAAATGCTGCTCCTCTGTTAATCATAAAACGAGGTCACAGGCCAATATTCACCCCTGAGAGGCAGCAGGCCAGCCTGGAATAGGAGGTGGTAAATTGCTCACATTATATTATAAAAAAATTATATTATATTCAAAAAGTGTGATGGTAAGTTGCTCACATTATATTATTAAATGGAAAAAACAAATAAACAAAGAAGTTTCAAAAAAGTATGTAATGTATACTATCATCTTTTTTTTTTTTTTTTTTTTTTTTTAACTAAAAAAGACATACATACAGTTTGTATGTCTGTATAAACAAAGAATAACCACCCTGAGGTTACCTCTGGAGAATGAGTAGAGTGGAGAGAGACTCCCATATTTTACTTTATATGTTCTTTTTTTTATTGTTGGGGTTCATTGAGGGTACAATAAACCAGGTTACACCTATTGCATTTGTTAGGTAAAGTCCCTCTCTTTGTAATGTTTGATTTCTTAATGAACAGGTACGTGTGTGTATGTAAAAGTTATTATGTGTATGTAACAGGCAATATGTATACAAATGTGGGGAAAGATTGTCTCAGTGATAGAAGGTAATCACAGAAAAATAGGTAGGCACAAGTGACCTAAGAGATATTTGTATCAACCCAAGAAGACTGTATCTGATGCACCTTCTAAGGTGTGATCTTCTGGGATCACAAGTCACATCCTATTGGCTTATGACTTGGAATCCCATTTCTAATCTTCAGCAAACTAGCAGACAGAAACCTAAGGTGTGATTCTTTCTGCTTTCCTGGAAGAGGTTCTGTGAAAAAATAATCATTTGAAAAATATTGGATACGGATACTGGAAAAATGGAAAGCAGCGTAGAGTCCATTTGCTTCCCTATGCAGAAGGCGGATGGATTTCTAAGACAAACATGAGGGGTTTTATTCATGAAAGCCTGTGATTGCAGGGCACTTATACAGCACTTTTATACATGATGAGTGGAGATGCCCACGGCTTCCTCACTCACCGCTGGGCTCCAGTGACAAGTGCAGGGAAATGATCTAGGGCAGCGTGATCCCCAGTGACTCTGAACACACATGGAACAGCCCAGAAACAGACTCGAGTAATGCCTTCTTCTGTGACCTGGCACCTAAGCCAAATTAACCTTAGGTTTTCTGCAACTGTACCCCAGTCCCTGTCCCAGCACCTTCATCTCTTACCTGGGCCTGGGAGGTCCCCAGGAGCACCTTGGCTAAAGTGATTAACACAATGGTGGCAGCGCTCAGCCCCTGATGCATTCAAATTGTCTAACAGAACCCAAGGCAGCTAATTAAGCAGAAGTTTATTAAATAGGCAAAGTCTCATGAAATGCCTTTTTCAGATAATAAAGCAAATGTACCAAACTACAACACTCTATCATTCCTAACATCTTAAGCTGTAGGGTTTTCACAGTATCTGGTGCTAGTAGGAAAGCAAACAAGAAGAGGATTTGAAAATGCATGGTCAAAGGAAGACTATGCCCGGGGAAGTCCGCCCCCCCTTCCAGTTCCTCATTTAAGTGGGGGTGGGGTGGGGAGGAGACAAAGTGCAGCACACTCTTGAGTGTTCATTTCTGTGACAAAGAGACTTCAGTGCTGGTGCCAGCACTGTGGGAAGAGAATGTGGGAAATGACATATGGCAAAAAGATCTGTAAGTCAGTCATTGATATAAGGGAGCATTATGAAAACAGACAGTTGAAATGACCAGGAACCTCAAAAAACAGACGAGAACCTAACCAAATGGGAGTGTCCAGGTTGTTTTTCCTACATCAAAACTCAGAAGGGCCTCATACAGGTAACAGTGGCGATCAGTGTCCACTCATAAAGCCAGGAGAGGTGTTAGTGTGCGTCTGTGCTCAGAGAAACATTCATTTCAGCAGATCCCTCAAGTTTTCAGCCACCATCAAATTTTTCTTCAAAACAAATAAATCTTCCCTCTCCAGGTTGCATGCTATCATTATCCCCTTATTCACTGGTGTTGTCCAGGTATGCAAGGAAAGTTTTTTTTACTTACAGTTTGGGAGAGAAGAGTCTTCTTAGATATCAGAAGCTGTGGCTGAGGCAGTTGCTGCCAAATAGGACGGATCTTTGGGAACACAGAGTTTTTATAGACTTCACTCAAAGTTGTTTTTTTTTTTTTAATCTCTCACCAGCCCTTCCCTTCCTACCTTGACCTAGTAGGGAGGTGTTTATTCAGTATCTCTGATTGGCTCGTAAACAGCCAATCCTTCTAATCATGTCCATACACTCCTTAGGCTCATAGAACGTTAAAGCTGCAAGAAGTGTCTTTAGACTATGTAGTTCCTAATCCAGATCTTCCATTTTACAGATGAGAAAACTGAGGCACAGAGGATTAGGAGATTCTCCAAAATCAGGCAGCTAGTGGAAGACTGTGCTCTTGGGTCCAGTAAGGAGTATTGGGAAGAATATTAGCTTAGCTCTAGCATTTACTGAACATGTGACCTTGGTCAGGTATTTTTTATTTTTTTAATTCTCTGAGTCTTGACTTTCTCCTCTTTAAAGTGGGTTCTCAACTTCATAGGAACATTAAATGAGTTTGTAAAGTGCCTGTATTAGGAGGCATTCAAGAATCATTATTTCTGAATTAGGCAAGCAATGCTGTACTTTCATTATTTTCAATGCTTCATTAGCAACCAGCCCCGATGATTTATTCTATAATTTATAGTTAAATTTAAGTGCTCTTTCACTGAGAGAAATGGACTCTGAATCCTTGAATTTCCTATGTCTAGATTTTGTCTTGATGCAAAATAAAACTCATTCTATTTTAAAAAATCATTGTCTCTTCCATCTTGCCCAATACCCCATAACCAAACTGGGCTCCTTAATGTATTTAATGCCAAAAGCCACAGTTGTTTAATTCTCATTGTCTTTCAATATTTATATTTTTGTTTTCAAAATTGGTAAAAATTAGAATTAAACTCAAATAAGCCATCAGCACCCTCCAATATGTCACTCTCTGCATATGGGTGATTTTACAGGTTTTTTTGTTCCTGAGCATTAAGCCAAAATTCAAGAGAAGGTAAGTAAAGATATGATATGCTTCTAGAGTCAGGTAATGAATGAGGCTAATAAAAGGAAGAAATGATGCAATGACTACAAGTACAGAAAAGTGTAAATTCTCAGGAACATGTTCCTTTGAAAAAACTCAAAAAAGGGAAAACTAAACAAGACAAAATCAAAGTGCTTGCTGGTACAGAGTGTAACCCTGGAATCTCTGAGCGAAAAGGTGAAATATTTCAGGAAAATAAAGGGGAAAAGGTGCAGAGAACTACATTGTCTAAATACACTTTGGGTTCAGAAAGTTTCTAAAATTGAGACATGTTCAACATCGAATGAGATTATTAAAGGAAACTGAAGTGTTTGAAACACAATATTGATGTTTATTTGGCAAGGGAAGTTTTGGATAGCAGAGGCTAGATAGGGTTAAGGTTCTACTCAATTACTTTGACTCCACCTGCCAGCTGACAGCTCACCTCCTGGATTCCCCATGTCCACCTGATGCTCATTCAAGCACCTGGTGCTTGCTTCATCAGACCAAGGTGACTTGATCTGGGGATATGTGAGGTGTCATCCACTATGATTTTTGTTAAAGGGGAATGGAGGATGAAGAGGTAGAACGTGAAGAAAGAATGGGCAGTGGGTGTAGTATCTATCGTCGGGGTCAGAGCGAGGGGATCAGATCCATAACTAAAACACTCCACCCGCTGAGAGATGCTACTGTTCCTATTCTTGTTATAATCGTGACAAAACAACAATTATAGCTATCTTTTTTCTGAGGTTCTATAGTGCATCATCTCTAAACTCAGAACCTCTCTGAGAAAAGGTTTCTTATCCCCATTTTATGCATAAGGAAGCTCTGGTTCTGAGAGGGCAAGTAACTTGTTCAGAGTCACAGGCCAGGTGCATGGAGAGTCTGTCTGTTCCAAGCCAGTGGTCCAAAGCAGATCAACCTTACATTTTGGTGATTACGGACTACACAGATTAGCTATTTCCCTTTCCGCCTCTCAGCAGTTTATAACCTTGGACATTAACCCTGCATTAATCAGGAAGGAATGACTTGCATCGGCAGAGCTAGGTGTCCCCAGCCTTTCAGGGCATTGTTTCACGTGAACAACAGCCTGGCCAGGCGTATCATGTCACAGGAGCATGGGTGCTCCTGCCCCTGAGCATTGCCACCTGCTGCTGTTTCTGTGGCATCAGCACTGATGTGCAACTGAAATTCAAAGTTCAGGAGAGCAAAGCTTTCTGGACCTGACAGAAACAGCGACTGCTGACGAACACAGGCTGCTCACAGGGGTTTTGTTCTTTTTTTATTATTACTAAAAGTCTATTTCAGTATAATTTTCAAAACTGAAATATTATGATATGTGCAAACAGCATGGGACTTGGAGGCTGGGGAACACTAGGGGAATCCCCCATTCTCGCTGGTCCACAGTTTCCCCATCTGTGAAATGGACTAATGATGCCTCTATCTAAAATTGATTATGGAATTTGAATGAAATAATACATGACTTGGGGACTAGCAGAGGGCAGGTTTTCACTCAGTAGCTAGATCTGAATGTACAATTTTGATTTAGAGCTCTCTGACTACAGACTCTTTTAACAGGCAATATGATGATACCTTTCATGATCATTACTGTCAATATTTCCAACAACTGCTTTGCTTCACTCTGTACCCTATTCTAGATATTTCTGGTTCCAATGTGATTATCTACACATATCAGTTACACACTTATAAGTTAAATGTATCAATGCATAGCATGAGGTTTGAGCCCCCCAGCAAAGTTGTACATGCAAGTAAATCTCGCATATCATGGAGTTACACTTACTGTAGAATTAGTCATATCATAGAGGAAGAACTTTTATAAAAATAGGCCACATTTACACAATGCAGCTAGAAGAATCATGGTTGACATTTTAAAATATCTTTTCCAAACTCTGGTACAAATATTTCTCTACTGAATTGAAATCTGCTGTGGTCATTGGGGTGTTATATAACTTCATTAGGATCTTGAAGTTAACAGTCATTATTCCAGTCTAGGAATAGAGCTATGTTATCTCTGCATAGTCCATAACATTTTTTTAAAGCTGAAGTGTGTAGGGAATTTTGTTAGCTATGTGGAGTTTTTGTAGAGGAAACTTTTTGTAGAGGATATAAAATGCGAAAGACTGGTCTATTTCTAAGAAACTTACAATCTGAGGGATAAAAGGAGAGGGCTGAGGTCAGGAATCCAATCCAATGCAATCCAATCCAATCAAAGAGAATGTATATAAAAGTGCCAAGAGATTGTTGTGGCTGTTGTTATTGCAGTGTTCATGGACTACTCTATGAAGTAAAATGAAAGCAAAGTCCTAAGAAAAGTCTAAATATTCCTGATTTTTACATGGCCACATCATGCTTCAATAGCAATTGATTCAGCCCATTGTACTGTGAGACCTGTGAGAGTAACACAGTGACGTCCCACCACCATCACCCCAGCATCCAGCACCATGCCTTGCACGTCACTTTTGTTGAATAAATGAGTCAATTAATATATGAGTATCAATATGAGGGAATATTAGTATCAACCTGAGAAAACTCCAGAGTAAATGGCTTATACTTGTCATCCTTAAGAACTTTGAAATAATTAACAAGAATATGGACATTACTCTCTTCTAAAGCTATAGTAGGTTCTGAAAGCTCTTCTATCATTTTTTTTTTTTAATTTCACAGGAATCTGGGCTGCAGTCCCTCACAATTATGCAGAAGAACCACAGCCTCCCTCACTTTTAAAAAAGTTGTGGTAAAAGACACACAACATACAATTTACCATCTTAACCATTTTTAAGTGTTCAATTTAGTAGCATTAAGTACATTCGCTTTGTTGTGCAACCAATCTCCTGAACTCTTTCCATCTTGCAAAATTGAAACTCTATGTGCATTAAATAACAACTCCCTATTCTCCCCTCCCCTTCACTCTTCTGGCAATCACTTTTCTACTTTCTAGCTCTATGCATTTGAGTCATGTAAGTGGAATCATACAGTTGTCTTTTTTGACTGACTTAACTTCACTTAGCACAATGTCCTCAAAGTTCATCTATGTTGTAGATGTATCAAAATTTCCTACCTTTTCAAGGCTGAATAATATTCCATTGTATGAAAATGCCACATTTTGTGCACCCATTTTATTGATGGTTGGTTTCTCCCACCTTTTGGCTATTGGAAATAGTGCTGCCATGAAAGTGGGGGCATACATATTTTTAAGAACCTGCTTTCAGCTCTTTTATTACTCTATTGAGATAGAAATTGTAAACTACAATACAATTTGTCGATTTAAAGTGTTCAATCTAATGGTTTTTAGTATGCTCACAGAGTTAGAGCAGTAAATATCAGTTTGGGAGAGAGATGTGGCAAATTTTAAGAAGCTCAGAATCTGAGGATATACGTGTACGTACTTTTAAAGCCCCAGAATGAAGCCCCAGGGCTGCTGCTATTTGTGCTCAGAACATGTGAGAAGAGTTGGAGATTCCCTTCCACTTCTTCGTGGTAATTTTTTAGACATTCTTCATGGATAAGAAACATGAATCTGTAGATTCTAGGAAGACTAGAGTACCTGTGTGTATTCAAGTATCTAGGGCAAGTAATTTAAAAGTATCCAAAATCTAGGGCTTAGAAATAACACTCCTCTGAGTCTACAAAGTAAAATTGAAGCTTGAAATGTGATGAAGACTTTGAGGCTCTCCTTGTCTGGGGGAAATGTGTATGTGTAATCAGAGTGCTGCGGGGCAGAGTCAATAAAGAAGAATTTCACAATTACTGAGTGACCAGTATTTGTCTGGTAGGAAAGAGTTACGCTGCGGCCTGAGTGGGCAGCATCCCCCAGTTTCCCTCACCCTGTGTTGTTTACAGCGTTGTCTGTGCTTTCTCTTTGCCTTTTGCTCAATCATCTCAAAGTCCAACTTTTCCCTCACTATCTAATCAGGTTTTTGGTTACTTATGTCATTTATGACCCCAGCATAATAGTTCTTTCACTGTTCCTTATCTCTTTGGCAAAGCTCTCTGGCTCTTAGGTGTGAAGGTCTTGTCTGGAGTGCTAGTGGGACAAGTCCTGGATGAGGAGCATGCAGTGCCTGAGTGGTGGGTCCAGTTCTGCTCTTCACTAGCCCTGAGATGGGATGAAGCCACCTTCTCCCAGCCTCCCTCCATTATGGTAAAGTGAGCCCAGTAAGACAACTCCTGCCTAACTTTACCGCGTTGTTGCATTGCTCAAACAATATGATCTAAGTGGGTGCTTTGAAAACTTATTATAAAGCCCTAGTAATTGTAAAAAGTTACCAACCATGTTCCTTCACAGGGGTAGACATTACACTGCTTTGGTGGCACACACACACCTACACATGTCTAAGATACAGAAAGCAAGCTTCCAGCCCTTGCTCTGTCCTTAAGAGCTACAGGAAATCTGTGCATTGGGGACATTACCATTTGGGGGGCACCTATTTCTTTCAGGGACTTTTCTTGGCACTTCACATAGCATATGTCATTTAATCCCCACTACATCAGAGGGGTAGGGGTTACTTTGGAGCGGGGGGGATGATCTGCTATCTTGCTCTGGGTTTCATCATTAGTAAGCAGCAGACCAGAGACTAATAAACAAGTCTGTGACACTGGGACCTTGAACTCCTCATCTATACATGAAATAAGGTTATTTTTTGTCATGATATTCTATAGTTTTTTCCCCCTCCAAATAGCATATTTTAGAGATACATGGTTGTCCTAGAAAAAAAGGAAATGATTTTTTTTGTAAAGGATTATCACATTAAAGTTATATACAGTTTGAACACAGGGAAAGATCATAATACATGTACATTCACACTGGGAGCACAATTACTTCATCAAAAGGCAAGAAATGGTGGGCCATATGTGTGGCTCATAGGAGTAGGGCGCCGGCCCCATATATGGGAGGTGGTGGGTCCAAACCTGGCCCTGGCCAAAAAAAACTGGAAAAAAAAAAAAAAAAGGCAAGAAATGGAAATATAATTTGTCAATAGAAGAGGACTGCTAATAGATAAGAATTTTTCATTTGACATAAAGGTATGTATGACACCATCCTCCTCTCATTTTGTTTCTATATTATCTTACTTTTCAATAACATTCAAAACATAAGCTTTCATCAGAAATTCCTATTAACACACAAGTAATCTCCTATTGCTACAGGTAATATTTTACCATCACAGTTCATAAGCTTTAGACTGTCTTAAATTTCACATTCAACAGTCTATGAGATCTGTTCCCATCTTCACTCTCCATTTGTATGTTTAACTATACCTGCACTCTTCATGGCTACAGGATCCTCTGAAACCGGAACAAGCCCTTCTTTAACTTCTGCTTTTCAGAGACCAGGAGAGATGTGGTAGGAGGGGAATACTTGGTTTCCACATAAGCCACAAGAGAAGAGGAAGAAGACTTAGAATCATGAAAGAGACTGGCCTAGGACTTGGGCTGGTGGACAGGAAGGGCACCTAACACGGAGACTGCACCGTCAGCAGGAGGTGAAGCACGCTCAGGTTTAGTTGGGTCCAAATCTACGCTCTCCATAGTGTGCAGCTTCACCCCATTGGCAGCTGTGCCCTCACCCTAGGATTCAAGTATTTGTCCATTAGCAACTCTAAGGTTTTCAGTAGTATTGGTACCAACATAGGGCTGAGCCCCAGCTGTCCTTAACAGGTTGTCTCTGCCAGCCTCTCCAGGGAAGCAGGACTGATCAAAATCAGTCCCATGGACCCTCCCCCCCACCCCCCCAGGCTGCTCTGCAGTCCTGGTGTCACCACTGAGTGCTCCGGGGAAAGGGCCATCAGGCCCACTGTCACTGACAGAGTCCGTGGAGTTCTGGGGGCTGTCTCAAGTCTTGGGTGTAACCAATGGAGGCACGTCACCCATAAACTCCACATCATCTATGCTGATGCTGTTCGCAACTGCTGAATTAGCATGGCTATTGACCAGGGCCTCTGGAAATACTACCTTCGCCACCATCTTTTAAGTAACTATAATATCCAGGTGGCTGTTTCTTCTTCTTTTTACTCTCCCTTTGTCCAAGACCACCTGAGATACTATCGTTTTCTAGAACTTCCATCTCTACACTGCAACTGCTATCCTCAGGAAGGGCAGAGCCTGGGTACTGGCAGTCAATGGAACTGTAGCTTGCTTCCTTATCTATGCCATAGGGGCTCGGTTTGGAAGTTGTACAACCAAGAATAAATTCAGGGGCCTGAGGGTTCAATGTACTTGGAATACTGTAGCTGGGGCTTCTCGGCAAAGTGTATTTGGGTTCAATTACTACTTCATTAACACCAAATTCCATTCTCGGATATTCTCATCCATCGGGTAGTGTATCCGCAGCCGGCGTGCCACACAGAACTGTTCCACTGTATGGAGGAAGTTCAACTGACGAGCGAGGAGTCACAAAGAACTGCTTAAATTCATCAGGGCTAAAATTTCCAAGAATATACTTTCTGCTGACTCATGTCACGACCTCCATTTCATTTTTCTCTGCCAAACACACTGCGGGTTGTGGAGGCCCATCGTGGCCCGTTTCAATGAGACTCGGGGCTCCCCAGGCTCCTCAGCAAGTTTCCCCCTCCGTTGCCAGCTTCTCGCACACACGTACGCACGCGCGCATCCGCCGCTGCGCCTGCGCACTGGCCACGCGCCGCGGGGCGCCAAGGAAATGATTTTTAAGCAGTAATATAATGAAGTCAGATTAGAACGTAATATAAATATCTATATAGATATAGATATATCTATATAGATAGATAGATAGATAGATAGATAGATAGATAGATAGATAGATAGAGATAGATATAGAATATATATATTCTCTTTCCTCAGCCTCCCAAATAGCTGGGACTGCAGCACGACACCCCACTGCTTTTTTGTTGTGGTTGTCAATGGTGTTTGGTAGGCCCGGGCTGGGTTTGAACCGGTAGTCCCGGTGTACGTGGCCAGTGCCATAACCTCCGAGCTACAGGTGCCAAGCCAAAAATGTTTTCTTTTAGGAAGAACTGTCAGTGTGGACTATTTATTGACTCTTAACCAGAGAGCTCCACAATGCTGGGATGTGCAAAAGAAACAGGTAGTTCTACTCTTGTCCTCCTGCCCTTTGGATTTGCTTCATCCCACTTCAGTGCCCTGTAGCAATGAAGGATGCCAGTGTGACCTGATCCAGAACAACTTCCCTGGAAAGATGGATAAAAGGCCCAACTGGGGAGAGAAAGCACGTGCAGGGTACAGGCCGGTCCACTGCCCACTGGCCACCTCACTACCACTTCTCTCCTACAAAATGAAGAGCAGGGCCGCTAAGCCTACAGCATTTAGTCCAGCTACAGGCAAAGTCAAGTCTCTGCCTTTCTCAAGGCCCAGCTATAAATTTTGTTGTGAGTCAATATAATTTAGTCATTAAGATTTTGGACTTTGAAGTCAGATAGAACTTGTTTCAAAGTTCAGCGCAGAGCTTACTGGTTGTGTTACTTTGGGCTAATTCTCCAAACTTTTTGAGCCTCAGTTTCCTCTGTGGTAAAAGGATAATAATAAAACTTACCTGACAATATTGTTGGAGGATTGGGTTGGATAATGAATTAAGTATAATGTCTGGGAAAGGGTAAGTAGTGATTAAATAACAGGTCATGTTGTTACCACTGTCATGAGTCTTCTCTCCTTTCTACATTCTCAAAATTCCCCACTCCCCTTCTATCACCAAAGAGAAGTCATTCCACAATTTTTGTTCCAACCTTATCTCCTGTGTCCATCGGGAATCCTCCCATGCCACTCCCACCAGAAGATTTATCCATTAATTATGCAGAAAATTGAGCTGGATCCTGAGTCCATCTCAAAAGTTGTATATACACACCCAAGAAGAGGCACTCCCCCCCCTTAAAGATTAATGGGGAGCTGTAAATAAGAAAATACTTTTTCCCTTTTTACATGAATGAAAGGAGAGTATAACTTACTCAGAGAAAGAGATGGAGAGAGATAGAGCAGGTTGGAGGAAAATGGAGAAAATGGCAATATTATTCGTGGAAAGTAGAAAGGCGAATGAAGGGGGAGAGGTGAACAAAGAGTTGAGGCCTTGCACCCACTCTTCCAGAGTCAGAAACAGACTGAGCGACAGGAAGGCCCACCCTGCCAGGCAAGCAGACAAGCTGACCTCATTAGCACCCCCTTCCACACATCACTCAAGGTGGAGCCGGCCTGTTCTTTGGGGCACAGCTGACTCCTAGGCATGCTAGGGCACGACTGGGTTGTGAGATGGAGATGTAAATAAGAGGCTGTAACAAGTTATCCCTGTGGCAGGGAGCCTGGAGAGGTTTGCTTCCAATCACTGGCATCTCTCAGCAGGAGGCTGCATGCATGACACTCATGACCAGACTGCAGCTGCTCCGGCTGCCCTGGAATGGCAATAAAGAACTTATTCTCTTATAATCTGTTTCCTACCCCATCCCCAGGGTAGGCCTACCCTCTTCTACCAGTCTATTTGGTGGCTTGTCTTTGGGCCATTTGCCCAAAGGATCTCTGATCCCAGGGAGGAATGTAAAAGCAATTATTTTAAAAAGTGGGAAGAATAAAAAGATATTTATTAAAAAATAATTATATTTTATACCTAATGACCCAGTAATTCTGATACCAGAATTTCAGGTTCTTGGTCTCGGTGATTTGAAGAATAAATCCGTAGACCACAGATCGGTGGTAAGACAGAATTTATTTACAGAAGAGAATATGAAAACACTAAAGCTCCCAGAGAGAAAACCCAAGTTGGGTAGAAAAGCTCTCTCTGTCTCTCCATCTCTCTCCATCTAGAGGTATCTACAGTGGGTGGGTTCTTTGGCCAGGAAATGAATGGACACAGTCTTCTGCTGGGGCACCCGAATGAATGAACACAGTCTTCCACTGAGGCTAGGTGAACTAATGTATTAATGAATGGACCCAGTCCATTCAGGGAATTGAGGCCTAGGAAACTTACTTGAAATTGACCTAGGCATAGGAAATGGGGGTTCTATTTTCAGTGGTAAGTGTAAAGGGAAGGAGACCCGGAGGCGCCAGTGTCTCCCCACCAGTCCTTCCGTCCCTTTGGCTATCGGAATCTCCGGTGGGGGGTGGGAGTGGGAGCCCTCCCCGCTTGCCTACCCTCCAGCCAGCTGGTTCCTCTGCCATCTGCAGTGGCGCCAAAACAGCCAAGGCGGAGGCAGCAGGTCCGCCAGCTCAGCTCGGCTGAGCTGGCTGGGGCACCACCTGTCCAGTATCAATTCTACTACTAGGTATCTACCCAAAAGAAATGGACACATACATCCACACCAAAATCCAGAGCATGATTCATAATAGCAATTATTCATAAGGTGGAAACAAACTAAATGTCTCTCAACTGATAGGTGGGTAAATAAAGTAAAGTATTCATACACAATGGAACATTATGTGACCATGAAAGAAATGAATTACTGGCTCAGCACCCGTAGCACAGTGGTTATAGTGCCAGCCATAGACACCGAAGTTAGTGGGTTTGAAGACAGCCTGGGCCAGCTAACCAACAACAACAATTGCAAAAAAAATAGCTAGGCATTGTGGTGCGTGTTTGTAGTCCCAGCTACTTGGGAGGCTGAGGCAAGAGAATCTCTTAGGCCCAAGAGTTTGAGGTTGCTGTGAGCTGTGATGCCATGGCAGCACTCTACTGAGGGTGATATAGTGAGACTCTGTCTCAAAAAAAAAAAAAAAAGAAAAAAAAGAATGAATTACTGATCTGTGCTACAACATGGAAGAACCTTGAAAATATTAAGCTAAATTTAAAAAGGCAGACATAAAACCTCACAGATTGTATGATTACCTTTATATGAAATATCCAAAATAGACAAACTCGTAGATACAGGAAGTATTCTAGTGGTTGTCTGGGTCAGTTGTGGGAGAGGGAATGATGAGCGGCTGCTAACGCACGTGGGATTTCTTTTTCGGGTAATAAAATGTTTGGAAATTAGACTATAGAGATGTTTGTTCAACTTTGAAAATCTACTGAACACTATCGGCTTACACTTCAAATGTGTAAATTTTATGGTATGGAAATACATCTCACAAAGCTGTTAAATAAATGAATTACATAACAGACAACTATTTTAAATTGCACACGAACTTTATGGACACCCTGTATATGTATATATACATACTCTAGAATGTCATAGTCAGAGAAAATAAACAGCTAGGGCTTTTCCTCACAGTGTGGGCAGATGAATTTGCCCATCCAGACCTTTTTCTAGTACCCTCTTTCCTCTTCCAACCCTCCACAGTGAGGGCTCTGAGATCCTCCAGATGTGTGCTTTCTCTTAAGCATCTTGAACTCTGATGGAAGCTGCCTAGTGTGGTTCTGCCAACATGGAAATCCCTTCCCACTTAGGCCTAGTAGGGAAGAGAGGGCAAGACCTCACATGGGAATAGATAGCTCAGATCTCAGTTTGGCTCTTCTTGCCTTTTTAGACCCAGACAAGAATGAATAAATCTTCTATTCTATAACCTCCACAAAGCCCAATGCCTTCCCCCAATGTAGAAGAAATCCCAAGGGAAGTTATGTTATTAAGGTGACTTTGGCTTAGAGCTTCTCATTTCAATCAGTTGGGTGAAGTACCTGGCTCATCATTGCAGCCCCAGAACACCAGGCTTGTTCAAACCCCAATAGGAAACCTGACTCCTTTATTTGACCTCCATAAAAAGCAAAAACAAACCAAACAAACATTTCATTTGAGAAAAGCCTTTGTGTAAGAGAGAGGGGCATTCTTTGTTGGCAACAGAATGATTTAAAATTGAGCATTAATCATCCCTATTTCTAAAAGTCTTTGAAACACCCCACCACGGGTGGGACCCTGTGAACCGGGTGTTTTATACACTGCTGCAAACTCCACTTCTCTTCCTTCACCTCTCATCTCTCCTTCTTACCCTTTTCCTCCCAAATTTCACTTCCAGAGCTGAGCTGCTTTTTCTCTACAAGGTGATATTCCCCAACTGACTTCTAAATTTTGTATCTCCAAACAAATCAACTTACTGGATTACAGACAAAGCCATGTACAAGCCAGTCACAGACACCTTCAGCCTTCCTGAAGCATGTCCCACCTTCCTGAAAAGGAAATTTTGCTATTACATCACAATTTTGGTTTATCTTTTAACTATATCCCAAGGTTGTGTGATGAGGGCCACAAGAGAGGTGAGGGGGAGTGCTCTAAGAGGATTCAGGGGCAAGGTAGTCTATTTCTCTCCAAGACTGAAGGAAGAATCAAAATGAGGCAGCTACAAGCAGAGTTGGGAGTGTGCACAATGCTGTAAGACTTGCAGCTGCCTGTGTTCCTGCCGGAAAATGGAGGATAGAGGTGGATGCTGAGCTGTGATCAAGAGTAGACGTTCTGTGCCTCTGTTTCTCCCCTTCCCCTTTGTTCTGTGACTGCGGGGGCACAACAGAACCGAAAACACAAGAGAAGAACTAGCAAAGGACAAGCGTGCCTTTATACCCAAATGATGTAATTTCATTTTCATTTTTTTAAGGAAAATTAGATAAAATATTTATTTTTTATTTTTTTAAACTTTATTCAAATTAATTTGAGGGTATAATATTTAGGTAATATTGTTCTCACTGCCAGGGTATAGTTCCATTTGAGAAGAGCCCCTCACCCAAGGAGCATGCTATATATCCTAATTTCATTTTCTTGAATTAGATATAACAGGTGCAGACACTGGCCCTGTCAGCTAATCATTGCCAGGATGAAAGGCAAAGGTGGATGCAGATGATTCTGAACTGTAAGTTATTTTTTTATAGACAGCTGCCTCCCTTAAACTGGGTTGTAAAAGTCAAAGACCACAGAAGAAGTGATCGTCTTACACAGTTGCTTGCTAAAACTAGGACTAGAATTGTTTAAAATCAGGCATATATCAATATTTTTATCTTGGCCAAGTAGAAAGTCTCGTCAAAGCTTGGTTATTAACATACAGACTGTAAGTGTCTGATGTTTTAGGTACTCATCAAAAGTGAAGTAAAAAAAACTTTTGAAATAGAGTGAAGCAATGTTTGTATTGGCTTCCACACATGGTTGTCTGCTTAATGGCCTGGTTGCTTAACTTGCATCAGACCAGGGCCAGAGGGCCAGAGCGTCTGAGCTTCACATTAGGAAAGGCTTGAAATCCAGTTTAGATGTTACCACCAAGCAAGTTTTACACACAGTTATTGCTTCATGTGTCGATTCATGGCATTACCTTCCTAAACGTATGCATTCAAATTATGCCACAGTTTTAATAACTCTGGTTTTGCTGTTTTCTTCATTTTTTAGACATTTATAGGAAATTTAACATTATGGCAATCCTGGGTGTCCCTGGGCTTCTGGGAAGAAATGTCTCACACCTGATTTAGCCATATATACTTTTATATATAATGTATATGTACATGTCCACACACTTATGTATCTTTATTCCACAGCAAAGTATTATAAAGTTGAGCTCAAGAACTCTAATTATGTATCAAAAGATCACCTGAAAGAAATATGAGGGGGAGATTACTTGAAGAATACAAAGCTCATCTAGTTTGGGTAATCTCAGAGGTATAGAAAATGGGCAGATTCTATACACCTGCATCGATATCTTTCCTGCTGGAATCATTTTGGGTGGACAGCACTTGTGTGCCTTTGGCGTGATGGCATCTGATTTAGCTAAAGGTCATCATCAGAAAAAACACCCAACCACATCGTAGAATGATTCTAGCAAAAAAGACATAATAATGATAATAATAAATATTTCTTAAAAATGCCTGAACTCTTGCATGGCTACTTCTAAGGTGCAAAAGCTTTTGATACTACACTTGCCACAAGATCAGTCTCCCTGAATATGTTCCCTCATGTGGTTCCCTTTCCCATCAAATGTCATGAATGGGTGGAAGGAAGAGGGAATTATGGAATCTAAATCATATGGATTTATGGAGTCCCTTGAAAAGGCAGGACTTAAAATGTGGGAAACTATCAAACTGTTAAGAGGACGTTTGAAAGATATTGGATACCCATAATGACAGCATTCTGCTACGTTAAACAGTTATCTCAATACTGTTTCTGGAACTACTCAACATTCTTTCAAAATGCCACCCATAATATACTTGACTAATACATAAATGTATATACATTTACAATACACACAGGTACATACACATCTTATGCTTTCTATTAATATTTTTCCATCCATGCATTTTTGTTTATCCCTGTACTACTCTCAAAATTGTTTTGTTAAAATTATTTGTAGGCTCATAATGCATTAAACATTTGAAAGAATGTATCCAACACAAATCTTCTTCAAAGATTTCTTGGTTTTTCTTACCTTTTAATTTTCCAAACCAACTTGAGAATGGTTTCCTCAAGTTCCTAATTTGGCATTTCAATTAAAATTATACTCAACTTATTTTTAAAATGAGGAAATAATTGATGTATTAGTGAAATCTGCCATCAGGAAAAATAATACACTCCTCGATTCACATCTTAATTTTTGTATTTCCTTAAATTTTTGAAGTTCTTTTGACAATTGGTCCTGTGAATTTCTTAAGTTTATTCTAGAAATATTTGTTGTTGCTGTTGTTTTTAGGCTACATCGGACGTTTCTCCATCATATTGTAACTTGTTAATGTTAGAAAGTCCATTTATTTTATTTTAGAAAAGCTCTGTTAACAATTCAGTACCTTAGTGAAATTCATAACTAGTTATAATAGTTTTCCAGTTGACTTTCTTCCGTTTAAAAAATGATAATCTAAGAGAAAATATCGCATATTACAAAATACAAAAATTATAGTACCTTTCAATAGGCTCTTACTTATACATTAGTTCTGTGAGTTAGAACTCACAGAAAAAGACTAAAATTTTGTGAGAGTAAGCCTCCTTGTTTATTTCTAATCTATTATTCTTCATGGCATTGCTGGTCATGTTTTATTGTTAAGTACAGTACATTGCTTTTTTGTTTGGGATATCTTTCAGATAGACACTTATCTTTAAGGACAAGAAAAAGCAGACGGCGAGAGCAGCAGCGCCTGCCGCCTGCAGGAGGCGCTGGTGGGACCTGTTTGAGGCGGGGACACTGAGTCGGGTCGAGTGTGCCGGCTGAGGTGGGGTGTCTGTTCAGGTAGGGCGCTGGGTGCAGGCATGGCAGGGGGTACCCGGTCTTGACCAGTCGTGGCCTTGTGGAGGAACAGCAGTCCGTCCAGGCAGAGTCAGGGAAACGCGGGGCGAAGGAATAACAAGCACACTGCGCGGAGTGGTTCCATAGGAAGCAGGCTGACCCTCAGCGCGTCCCCGAGGCCCGCGCTAAACCCGCCACGAGGGGGCGCGCGGAGACCTGATGGCCGTCGCCGCAATAGCGTCCGCGGAGTTGGGGTCCAAGGGAACCCACCCTTGCTCTCCTCAGTGAGCAGAGCTGCAGTCAAACCAGTGTGACCTTCCAAGAGCAAGCACTACTTTCCTGTGCAAATCTCAGACGGATATTTCAGAAGCAAAAATGAGTAATATATAAACCGTGTCTCCAGGCAACTTGCCTACAAAGTACAGTTTATGAGAAACCATAATTCTACATGATAGCACGGTCTTCTGAACCAGTTTTCCAAGCACAATAAAATGTGTAACCTTAGCAGCAATATACAGTATTACAAGCAAAGAACAAGGGTTTATGTGTGTAAATATCTCCAACAACAAAGAAAAAGTCATCTTCATAAAAACAAGTTTCAATAGTTTTACACAACATAAAACACTTAGAAATAAATCTAGCAAATAGGTAAGATCTTGATGGAGAAAATTTAAAAATCATTTATATTTAAATTAAAAAATTTAAGTATAATTAAAAGTTTAGTTCCTTAGTTACTCTCCTCTCATTTCAAGTGCTGAATACCCAGTGAGGCTAGTGGTGACAGCATTGACCATGCAGCCTTAGAGTCATGTAGATACAGGAAACTAAGAAATGTTTTTTTTTTGAAGGTTTTTTTTTTATTATTATAGATAAAAATATGCACCATAGATGTGGCCCCACCCATTACCCTCCCTCCACCCAAACCTCCCCTCCTCCTCTTCCTTGGTCCTTTCCCCATAGTCTTGTGGTATAGTTGGGTTATAGCCTTCATGTGAAAGCTATAGTTTAGCTTCATAGTAGGGCTGAGTACATTGGATACTTTTTCTTCCATTCCTGGGATACTTTGCTAAGGAGA
>CAUYPK010050603.1:0-13958 GCA_963574355.1 Loris lydekkerianus
TTATGTAAAATGGAGATACATAATACTCTGTAGGTAATAGTAAATTGACTGGATAATGTATAATTTATCTCTTTTCTGTTGTAAACTGAGCTTAAGAAGGCAATAATGAAAGGAATGAAAAAATATAAAACATTCACAGAAAAAAAAAAAAAAAAAAAAGAAATCCAGGAAAGGTTTCCAGAAAAAGCAACATTCAAGCTGGGTCTTTTTTTTGGAGACAGAGTCTCACTTTCTCACCCCTGGTAGAGTGCCATGGCATCACAGCTCACAGCAACCTCACACTCCTGGGCTCAAGTGTTTCTCTTGCCTCAGCCTCCTGAGTAGCTGGGACTACAGGCACCCACCTCAACGCCCAGCTATTTTAAGAGACAGGCTCTCACTCTAGCTTAGGCTGGTCCTGAACTCGTGAGCTCAGGTGATCTGCCCACCTTGGCCTCCCAGAGTGCTGGGATTGCAGGTGTGAGCCATAATGCTGGGCCTTCCAGCTGAGTCTTAAGTATGAGTATGAAAGAATTGTCCAAGAAATGGAGGGGAATGAAAGGGTATTCTTAAAAGGCACAGGGGACGGGGACAGGAATCCGTGGTGTGATACTGAAGGATGACATGTTCTTGTGGGGCCAGTGGACAGGATATAGAGTAAGGAAGGGCCATGAGAAAGCTGGTAAAGTAGTTATACCCTGATAGCAAAGACTGAGATCTATAGAATAGCTTGGTAATTGACCTGGAAAGCAATGGGGTGTCATGAGGGAGGGTGGCAGGAGTAAGCAGGAAAAGGACATTGTCCAGGTGTTGTCAAAGGCCCGCTCTGGTGGCTGTGTGCTGGATAGGCTGTGTAGGGGGAGAGACCGGAGGGTTATAAGTCAAAAGCTTATCCTAAGTGGGGAAGTCACTTTCTATTCCTCATCCCTGTATTTGCCAATACAGGGGCAGCTTGCCAGCAAGCTAGGACAGGTGCCCCCAAAGTTGAGAGAGTAGACCTAACTCAATCAATTCTCTTGGCTTGGAGGGCAGCAGCAGCGTTCAAGTGCATTCTTTATTCCTTCTGCTCACCAGCAAATGCACTTTCCCAGCCAGGGCCACATCAGGAGAAAGCCCTCACCTGGGAAAATAGTGTATACCACTAAGGGCATTCTATCTAAGCGAGTCTTTGCATATATTGTATGAAACCGTAAAGTCCTTTTGGCTTATACCTCTTTCTCCCCTCTAGGACTGAGCAGTGTGGGACACATAGTAGGGGTTCAAAGAACATTTATTAATCGGAAACAAGGGCATTTCCACAGAATCTGAGAAGTTGCACATTCATTGCTGACCCTAAAAGGGACCCAGACAGAGCAATGTGTTCTCAGAAAAATAAAAAAATAGCAGAGGATTAGTCAAAGGCATTAGATTTGAGTCTTAATTCAGTCGCCCAAGAGCTCCGTGGTTGTGGACAAGCCACATAAGCTTGTTGAGATATAGTTTGCTCATTAATGAAAACAACTACCAAAACATTTTTTTTTTTTTTTGTGACATATTCTGACTTTGTCACCCTAGGTATAGAGCCATGACATTCTCAAACTCTTGGACTCAAGTGATCCTCTTGCCTCAGCCTCCTGAGTAGCCGGGACTACAGGTGCCCACCACAATAGCCAGATATATTCATTTTTTACTTTTAATTTAATTTATTAATTTATTTATTTTTGAGACAGAGTCTCACTGTGTTGCTCTCGATAGAGTGTTATGCTGTCACAGCTCACAGCAACCTCAAACTCTTGGGTTTAAGCGATTTTGTTGCCTCAGCCTCTCAAGTAGCTGGGACTACAGGCGCCCACAACAATGCCTGGCTATTTTTTGTTGCTGTTGTCATTGTGTTTAGCTTGCCCCAGCCGGTTTCGAACCCGTCAGCCTGGGTGTATGTGGCTGGCACTGTAACCACTGTGCTACAGGTGCCAAGCCATACCTGGCTTTTTTTAGAGATGGGTTATCGCTCTTGCTCAGGCTGGTCTTGAACTCCTGAGAAGCAATCCACCTGCCTGAGCCTCCAAGTGCTGGGATTACAGGCGTGAGCCACTGCACCCGGCCTCCCAAATTTTCTAAAGTACCATGTATGAGGGTCTACCTGGAAGACGTGGTATATTATTCAGCCATAAAAAGGAATCAAAGCAGGGTGAGGTGGCTCACGCTTGTAATCCTAGCACTTTGGGAGGCTGAGGAGAACGGATTGCTTGAGCTCACTAGTTGGAGACCAGCTTGAGCAAAAGTGAGAGGCTGTCTCTGTCTCTACTAAAAATAGAAAAACTGGGCGGTGCCTGCACGGGTTCAAGCCCAGCCCCCGGAAGAAACTGCAAAAAAAAAAAAAAAAAAGAAAGAAAGAAAAGAAAAACTGAGACAGGAGGATTGCTTGAGCCCAAGATTTGGAGGTTGCTGTGAGCTATGATGCCACAGCACTCTACTCAGGGTAACAGCTTGAAACTTCGTCTCAAAGAAAAAAAAAAAAAAAACAGAATGAAGTACAAACATATGCTACCATGTGGATGGACCTTGAAAACATGATTCTAAGTTGAAAGAAGCCAGATACAAGGGCCCCCATTGGATGATTTCTCTCTTTCTTCCTTTCCTTTCCTTTTTTTTTTTTTTTTTTTGAGACAGAGTCTTGTGGCTTTGGGGTTGAGGGCCATGTAATCAAAGCTCAAAGCAACTTCAAACTCTGGGTTCAAATGATCCTCCTGCCTCAGTCTCCTGAGTAGCTGGAACTACAGGCATGCACTACAATGCCTGGCTAATTTTTCTAATTTTAGTAGAAACAGGGTTTCAATCTTGCTCAGGCTAGTCCTGAACTCCTGAGTTTAAGCAATTCACCCACCTCTGCATCCCAGAGTGCTAGGATCACAGGTGTGAGCCATGACACCCGACCATGATTTCATTTATATGAAATGTCCAGAACTCGCAAATACAGAAGAAATAGAAAGCAGATTAGGGACAGGAAGGAACAGAGAATGAACTTTGTGGGTACATGGGTACATGGTTTTATTTGGGGATGATGAAAATGTTCTGGAACTAGATAGTGGTGATGGTTGTACATTTTGATTGTCCTAAATGTCAACTGTGCACTTTAAAATGGCTAAAATGGTAAATTTTATATGTGTGCATTTTATCATAGTTTTTATTTTATTTTATTTTTATTTATTTTTTTAGAGACAGAGTCTTACTTTGTCCCCCTCGGTAGAGTGCCATAGCGTCATAGCTCACAGCAACCTCCAGCTCTTGGGCTTAGGGGGTTCACTAGCCTCAGCCTCCTGAGTATCTGGGACTACAGGCACCTGCCACAATGCCTGGCAATATTTTTGTTGCTGTTTGGCCAGGGCTGGGTTCAAACCTGCCACCCTTGGTATATGGGGCTGGCGCCCTACTCACAGAGCCACAGGCACCGCCTTATTTTATTTTATTTTATTTTCAAGACAGAGTCTTAGTCACCCCAGTAGAGTGTCATGGCATCATATCTCATAGCAGCCTCAAACTCCTAGGTTCAAGTGATCCTCCTGCCTCAGCCTCCCAAGTAGCTGGGACTACAGGCACCTGCCACTATGCCCAGCCAATTGTGCTATTTTTAGTAGAGATGAGGTTGCTCTTGCTCAGGCTTAGTTTTGAACTCCTGAGCTCAGGCAATCCACCAGCTTCAGCCTCCCAGAGTGCTAGGATTACAGGTATTAGCCACTGCTCCGGCCTTATTATAATTTAAAAAAAACCAACAAGATGTTACATGAGGGTTAATCATCCTGAGAAGTCATTGATCCTTGCATTCCACACATAGGGGCCAATCTGGTTTTGGCATTCAGAGAACTTACAAGGAGTAGGTGCATCATCACTAGGAAGAAATCTGTTTCTAAGCAAAGAACTGGGGTGGGGGCAGGGAGAGGGAAGGCCCAAGGGCCCAAGTGAAAAGCTTCCCTTCTGGATGGTATTTGTTGCATAGATTGCCAGTTGTTCACTCTGTTTGTATTTAAATGAAAGGAGGCTTTGAAGTGGGAGCTGCCTCTGAGCAAGGCTTGGGGTTCCTGCCACCCATGGTAAAGTTCAGACTTGTCCAGATCCGTTTGTAGCCAGAGGTTATTGTTTCCTGGTGGAAAAGGCTCAAGTTTTGGTTAATAATACATTAACAGGAAGAGCAGGAGTAAATTGGGAGGTAAGGAATGAGTTCCCCTTGGACTTGGGGTGAGAAGCAGCTTTCTGATTTGGCCTTCTGAGTTTAGGGGTCTCATTTACTATCTAAGCTCACTAGATTTCATTTTATTATTAATGTTGGTTATATGTCATATTAGATTCTCCTTGGTGAAGAACATCTTTTAGTAAATCCATCAATCAATGAGAGTTTAAAGTCCTGGGGGTAAGCCCTAGCAAAGGCCTTAAGGACCTGATGGTTATCAGTTTAAGGAAAACCTGGACCACTTGAACGTCCCTTGAAAATGGCAGGAAATTCAATTGTAGTTGAGTTTGCATATTTAGAAAACTCCTCTCCTGGTTTCAGGGTTAAATGTTCTGCCAACCCACAGAAATTGGAAGTCCTAGTTACGGACAGGTCACAATCTGTCAGTTTATGCTGATGGTCTCTAATAGTTAATAAAATGTAGAAGAGTCTACAGCGGGCAGAAAAACCATCAGCCCCTCATAGTCAACCGTGTATCAACGTGGTTTACAAACAACAGTAGGGAAAGTCTCAACCAACCCTCTGAGGGTGATAATTGTAATGATGGCTCATATCTTCACCCTATGTAATTTTATGGGAATTGAGTGTCTAGCCAAATAATAAGTTCCTGCTCTTTTTATCTGCCCAGTTCCCAGCACACTCCTGAGGTGAGGTGTCTGAGGCACTTCTCACCCTAACCTCTTAAAGCAGATCATAACAATAACAGCAGTAATGACAAGTTCTCAATCTGCATAGTTCCCTTCATTAAAGGAGTCCTTGGAACTTCCAAAAACACTCATTAATGGAATCTGACAAAGCTTGTAAGGTGGGAAGATTCCCGCATTCCCAGTTCTCTAGCGGCTGAGGACTGAGTCCTAGAGGGGTGTTAGTTTCTCTCAAGAAGCTTGGATGTTAAGGGGGGCTTTAGGGGGATTCTAGTCTACCATTATTCCATGACTTGATAACCCCACCACCCCGTGTTCCATTAGCTAGTCCTCAGTTTCCCTACTTGCAGGAGGAGTTGGGCTAGGTCTCCATGATCTCTGCAGTCAACTCTGACTTTGCCCCACGGTCTCACGGATGGGGGTAGGGGATTTTCTCGCTTCAGGGTTCCGTGGGACTAACTGTATAACCGAGTTGTGGGGGTTAGAGTGTTACGATGGGGGAAGGAGAATGTCTGCCAGGGTAACAAGTAAGTTGATGCTTCACAAGCACCGTCTGATGGGGAGCAGGTCTGGGGAGGCCAGGTGAAGCGCTAGGGCAAGCTCAAAGCCCCGCGTCCGCCTTAGGGCGTGCAGCTAAACAATGAGAGGGCCTTCCTGCCAGGCGGTTAGGGGAGTCCCAGGAAGCGGGATGGCAACAGGGGGGAGGGTACCCAGGCGGGAGGGCTCCGTGCAGCTTTGGCCCGGGGACAGAGGGTCAGGTGGCCGCGCACAGATAGGCCTAAGGCTGAGACGTGGGCTTTAGGACAAGTCCAGGGCCGCCCAGTCCCCAGGTACTTGGGCCCCTCTGTCGGGAATAGCTAGCCTTTCCTCTGAAGGTGGGGGGCGGCGGGCGGGCTCCCCGCCTCCGAGGAGGAGGGGAGGAAGGAGGAGCCCGGCGGGGCGTGTCGCGCGAGGGAGTGCCGCGCGCCCGGTGCGGCCCCCTAGGAAGTGGATTTGGCCGTTCCGGATCCAACCCCGCTTCCAGGTTTTCTCCCGGCCCGGCCCAGCGTGCTCCCGTCGTCTCCATCCCCCCTGCCGCCCGCCCCCTCCCCCCTAGTGCCGCCTGCTTGGCCAAGTTTGCTGAGTGTCGCCGCGCACGCCGGCCAGTCAGTCAGCAGCAGAGCTGAAAAGGGCACAGCCGTGCGGCCGAGGGCAGAGTGAGCCGAGCGAGTGGAGCCGAGCGAGCGGACCAGCGCCGGTCAGTCCGAGCCGCGCGCAGCGAGCGCCCGCAGCCCACACCCTCCGCGGTCCCCGCGGCGCCTGCCACCTATCCCTTCTTCCCCGCGCCCCTGCCTCGCCGGCCCAGCGGGCCAACTTGCCCCGTTCGCTGCCCCGCGGTGCCCCGACGTCACCGGCCCGCGCCTCTGCTCCGCTGGGCCGCACGTCGCCTCCACGCCCTCCTCCTTCTCCCCCGGCCGGGTGCCTGGCACCGGGGACCGTTGCCTGACGCGAGGCCCAGCTCCACTTTTCGCCCCGCGTCTCCTGCTCTCCTTCTTCACTAACTCCAACTCCTCCGCCCTCTCGCTCCACTTGCGAGCCCCCGACTCGGTGCCCCTCAGCCCGCTCCCACAGCGCTGCTTCGCGTCCCATCCGTCCCGTCCTGTCTCAAAGGTGGGAGTCTGTCCACTTCGGCCCGCACCATGGCACGGTTCGGTTTGCCCTTGCTTCTCTGCACCCTGGCCTTGCTCAGCGCCGAACTCCTGGCTGCGGAGCTCAAGTCGAAAAGTTGCTCAGAAGTGCGACGTCTCTACGTGTCCAAAGGCTTCAACAAGAATGATGCCCCCCTCCACGAGATCAACGGTAGGTGGGAACCCCCGGGAGGTGGTTGCAGAGATGGGCACCCAGGGAAAGGGGCCGCGGACCGTCACCCCCCCCCGCCACCCCCCTGCGCTGGACGCAGGTAGCCGAGAGGGAGCATTGGGCAGTCAAGAGAGCGAGCCAGCCCCAGCGCTGGACATTACTCACTGTCGCGCCCGCCGCGGGTCCCACCCCCCCGAATGTGAGTGGAGGGATGCCGCGGAGTTGTCCGGTGCCACTGTCGTGCATCGCTTCCATCCCTCCACCACCCCACCCCCACCCCTCCCAGTCTTCCCGGTCCGGGAAGCCCCAAAGGACTGCTCCTTTGCCTTTTCCGGGTTGAACTCTTTACAGGGCTCCCCGCTTTGTTGTGTGGGTGACTAGAGGCCAGGTGGGGGGGAACCTTCTAGAGCTTGCCAGATTCTGGGGGTCGAAAAACGTGGAACTTGATGTTTCATTGATGTTCTTTTAGAACCCTCCCACCCCCTTCTGCCGCTGACACTGATTAGGAGTTTTTAGTAGCTGCAACGGCTTTAGAAGTCGCCTTTAAAAAGCAAACGATTCCCCCCACTCTCCACCCCTCCAAACCCTGACTTTTGGAAACTCTCCAGCTTTTCCGGGAGGTATTGGACTAGAAGGGTATTTTTTTCCCCTTTCTTTTTTCTCACCTCATTTTAAGGGTTAATTGCACATTCAATTACAGACCTTTGAAAGGACTGATTACAGGAAACCTGAATCTCAGTTTGGAGATGGTTATGCAAATGGAGGAGGTTTAGCCAGTGAAAAAGTTCACCAGATTTCTGCGCTGGGGGGTGCGTGGGGTATTGGTGAGAAACCTTCTGGGAGCGCTGGGGAGGTGGCGTCCTGGTGGGGGAGGGGGGATCATGCCTGCCATCCCTCCTTGCAAGGCGGGCTTGGTGCCCGGAGCCGTTCCTGGGGGCGGGGGGGGGGGCTCGTAGTCTTTCGCGGCAGCCAACTGTTGCGCTCAGCCCTGTGGGCGGCGCTGGGGCCAGCGACGGTGCAGGTAGCCCATTTACCCCGGGGGTTCAGAAAGAGCCGCCCGAATGTGGCGGGCTGGTAAGGGAGGAATGAGAGATTCGATTCGAGCCCGGGGGCTCAGCCTCCATTCCGAACCTTTCATGGAAGTGAGCAGAGCACGCATTTGCCTCGCGGTGCTGGTCGCCGGGTAGAGCAGACAGGGGGCCAGTAGTCAGCAAAGGAAATACTGTAATTTCAAACAGGCCCTTCCAACGGCTTAGGAAAACTTGGGGGTCATTTTTTGGAAGGGTTATTAATAACGTTGGAGATTAAGTGCGGTCATCAATTACATATAAATTACAAAGGTAATTGAGGGAAGTTGCTGGGCACTTTCGGAGTGTAACCTACATGTGTCTAGAAATAGAACCTAAGAAATTGTTGGAGCAGTCCAGGCGCCCACTGTACCTTGGCAGTTACCAAATAACTTCACACTACTGATTACAGACTGTATGCCCTTCAGTTGCCTGTCTTTTTGGGAACTCAAGTATGTCTTCACAGCGGCACGATTTTATTGGTTCTAGAATCTTGAAAAGCCCTCTTTCTTTCCCCTCTTCCTCCCGCCAGCCAGAAAAAGTGAAATGAACCAGCAGCCGCTGAAGCTTTGGGGCTCCACAGGTCAGACCTGGTGTCTTTGTGTCCTGCACAGTTTGGGTCTGGGCACAGCGGAGATGATTGGCGTGAAGGTTACAGTGTCATTCCCACATTTTGAAGGGCTAGATGCAGCTATGCACTTAATAGGAATGTGACAAGGTTTCATCTTCCGCTCATGCAAACAATATAAGCCTTTCAGATGGACTACAGGCATTCAGGGAATGGGTTGTGAAATTGCCCTCCCCACTTTCTCCAACTTAGCTCTGTGCAGGCTCCTGCAGTGGTAGGGGACTCCCCCCAGCCAGCATCTCAGGAAAAAGGAAGCTTGAAGGGTGCCCAGGGACTCTGTGCTAGGTGTTCCCTTTGATTGTCATCCCCAGAAAACACCTGAGAGATATTTTTGCATAAATACCTATCTGGACATTTCCCCCCCTGGGAAGATGGGGGAGTTATTAGTGACCAGCAGCAGGAAATGGAAGCTAATGTGCTCACACCCAAAACATTTTATTCTTTTTGTCTTGTCCTTCATTTCCCTCCCAGGGCTGCTGCTTTTATTTCCCCTTTTGAATGACCTACTGGACTGCATTCTCCTGAGGAACAAAGGAAGTGCCTTTTTAGCTTGAATCCTTGGAAGACCACCAAGGACTTTAGCTCATGCAGTGCAATTTCGCACCACTTTCAACAATAACAAAAATGCATGACTGAATGGCTCAAAAATGTGGAGTGTTAGAGGCATTCATTTGAGTCTAGGACACGTCACAACACAGACAGACCCAAGTAAATACCTTTAGATGACTAGTATAGCAACAGGTGTAATCTTTACCATCACCCTGGCCTCTCCAGATGCTGACATTAGCCTTGTCTTCTTTGGGCTACACTCAGATAATTTTGGTCATTTTAGGGAGATAGTCAATATAGTGACTTGTATTCAGCTTACGTGTGAATGAATTAATTGCCAGGCACTTTCCCTTGGGGGTAGGATTTATTTTTTTCAGCACAAAACATCCAGGATTGTTTTCCATACAAAGGGTCGAAAATTCTGGGTACCTAGTCCATTGACTAAGCCCAAGTTTACGGTTTTATTCCAAATAGCCTTGTACTTGGGCCTTCTAGAGGTGTGAATAGTCTTTAAGAATACTCCATGTTCTGAAATAATCTGATATATATATATATAAAACAGATCATAATTAGGATAATCTGATGTGCTCTCTCAAGGGTGGCAGGGAATAAGTACATCATGTTGACAGGGCTTCCAACTGAGGTCCTGCTTGACTCAATCCTTTTCAAATAATGGAGAGCCCAAATGCCATGATCTGAAAGGATCTTTAATACAAAGGATATGCTTTTGTTCAGCATTCAGTGGCCATATATTTTTTGGAGCCCCTACTATGTGCAGCATCCTATGTTTGGCAACATGGAGGCAGCAAGAACAGATTTGTGGGTTGAAGAGAAGGGAGTGCCCAGGCAGTTCCAAGCGAAAGGGGATTTGGGACGCAGGGGTTCTCAAACTTTTTAAACAGGGGGCTAGTTCATAGTCCCTCAGACCGTTGGAAGGCCGGACTATAGTTAAAAAAAATACAATTATGAACAAATTCCTATGCACACTGCACAAAGCGGGAACAAATACAATCACACCGCCTCATGTGGCCCGTGGGCTGTAGTTTGAGGACCCCTGCTAGGCTAGGTAATGTTAGTTCACTAGTAAAAGTGAAAATAATGGTAAGCTTAAAAATCAAATCATTTTCATTGTACCTCCCTCCATAAAGACAGGATAAAAGTATATGCAACAACTGGCATTTTATTACTATATTAATCTGATCTTTGCTGAAATCATTTTTTAAGAGTAAGACAGTTAAGGCTGGGTGCAGTGGTCCACGCCTGTAATCCTAGCACTCTTGAAAGTTTGAGATGGGTGGATTGATTGAGCTCAGGAGTTCAAGATTCTCCTGAGCCAAGAGAGAGAACCCATCTCTACTAAAAGCAGAAAATCTAGCTAGGCATTGTGGTGGGTGCCTGTAGTCCCAGCTACTTGGGAGGCTGATGCAAAAGGATTACTTGAACCCAAGAGTTCGAGGGTTTCCAAATGCTAGGACTATAGCACTCTACCCAGAGCATCAAGCATGATTGAGACTATCTCAAAAAAAAAAAAAGGGAGTGAGGCAGTTGATTAGAAACATTCTTGAGCTTTCCCCATTCACAGTGATACTGACTGACACTCGGGAGAACTTTGCTTGACCCCTGTACTTTGCAATTGAGAGTTGTGTTTTTGGAGTTTTTGTTTCTTATCCTCACTTCATGAGCAGTGTGCCTGTGAGCTTGCTCACACACACAAACACACATACACACACACACACACACAAATGCACGTGCACAGAGGATTCTGGGAATCACATAAATTGTTAGGATTATATGGAAAAAAGTAAGAGATGGAGTGTTAGAGAGGTAGCAATACTTTCTGTTCTTTTTTTGTTTGTTTTTTTGAGACAGCCTCACTATGTTATGTGATTCTGGGAATCACATAAATTGTTAGCATTGTATGGGAAAAAGTAAGAGAGATGGAGTGTTGGAGAGGTAGCAATACTTTCTGTTCTTGTTTGTTTGTTTTTTTGAGACAGTCTCACTATGTCACCCTTGTTAGAGTGCTGTAGCGTCATAGTTCACAGCAACCTCAAAATCTTGGGTTTAAGTGATTCTCTTGCCTCAGCCTCCCAAGTAGCTGAGACTACAGGTGCCCGCCATAGCACCTGGCTATTTTTTTGTTGCCATTGTCATTGCTGTTAAGCTGGCCCCGGCTGGGTTTGAACCCAACAGCCTGGGTGTATGCAGCTCTCGCCCTACTCACTGAGCTATAGGTGCCTCCACAATATTTTGCTTTCTAATATTGTGTTGATTATAGGTGTATAAGACACACAGCATGTGTCCCAAGATTGGTATTCCACCTTCTCCACCTTAAGTAGATGAGTTTGATTTGCTATGAACTTGTGCTATGTTCTGTAGGAATCATCAATTTGGCTATGTGTTTCACTTGAGGAGAGGGTCTGCTTGAGCCACAGAGCCAGTCACTATAGAAGAATTGCTCCAGGTAGTTAAAGGAACTATCTCTTGGACATTTTCAAACAAGAGCTTAGTAAAAGTTCTGGCTTATGTGACTCACTCTAGTTAGAACATACAAATATAAAATGTTTGTTTCAGTATAACTACTGTTTCCCTTTTTTGTTTAGTTCACATTGAGTTGCATGCAATTTCAGGATTAACTGGAGATTAGATTGAGGAATGATAAAGGAAATTTTTTGTTATCTGTGTAAAGGACACGACATTGGTATTAATCTGAGTCAGCTGGAATTTAGTCTCTGGTTTAGCACTGAGGTTTGTTCCCATTGATACTAAAAAGTGCGTTTTGGTCTTATGATAAGAACTAGTAGCTATTGAGTACTTTGTCTGGGCCTGGCCCTGTCCAAAGGACTTTACATAATTATCTCATTTAAAGTGCACAACAACTATATGATGTCAGAATTATCATCTCCATTTATAGACAAGGAAACTAAAATTCAAAGGGATTAACAAATGTAGTCACAGTCCTATAGGTAGTGAGTGACAGAGGTGGGATTTGAACCTAGGTGTTTTTTTTTTTCCCCATTCATCATTATGTTTATTCATATGGCTAAACACAGTTCCATTTCTTTTCTTTTTTTTTTTTTTTTGAGACAGTCTCAAGCTGTTGCCTTGAGTAGAGTGCTGTGGCATCATAGCTCACAGCAACCTCCAACTCTTGGGCTCAAGTGATCCTCTTGCCTAAGCGATTTTTAGTAGAGACAGGGGTCTTGCTTTTTTGCTCAGGCTGGTCTCCAACCTGTGAGCTCAAGGTATCCACCAACCTCGGCCTCCCAGAGTGTTAGTATTGCAAGTGTGAGCCACTGTCCCCAGCCTCTTTTCTTTTCTTTTCTTTTTTTTTTTTTTTTAATTTCAAAATATTAAGGGATGGCCAGGCAGGGTGGCTCATGCCTTTAATCCTAGCACTCTGGGAAGATCGCTTGAGATGAGTTCGAGGCCAGCCTGAGCAATAGCAAGACCCTGTCTCTACTGAAATACAGAAATAAGTTGGGCATTGTGGCGGGCACCTATAATCCCAGCTATTCAGGAGGCTGAAGCAGGAGGATCACTTGAACCCCAGAGTTTGAGGTTGCTGTAAGCTAGGCTGATGCCACAGCACTCTAGCCTGGGTAAAAGAGTGAGATTCTGTCTCAGAAAAACAAACAAACAAACAAACAAACAAAAAAAAAAAACCATAAAATACTAAGGAAGTATAAATGTAGATTTACCATTTGATCCAGTAGTCCCACCACTGGGTATCTACCCAAAGGCAAAAGAGTCATTTTATCAAAAAGACAATTGCATGTGAATATTTATGGAGCACCATTCAGGATTTCGAAGATGTGGAATAGACCTAAGTGGCCATCAATTCATGAGTAGAAAAAGAACACATGGGGGGAGTTGTGAGTAGTACTGTAGAAAGGAATGAGATAATGTCTTTTGCAGCAACTTGGATAAGCCTAGGTTTATCTAACCCAGAGTATAGTTTATGATATGTTTTACACAGTAGGACAAAAAAATGTCTACTTTCATAAAAGCTATAAGAGGACCTTTGTTAATTAGTTAAGAGACCATCATGACAATACTGTTATAGTAGAGAGGATCCAATCACATCTTCTGCAAGAGAAATGTCAATCCCAGGCACAGACAATATAGTTAACAGTACAAGGAACATAAAATTGTATTTCCAGGTCAGTGGGGGGCCGGTGAAAGTTTCTGAGGAAGGGAATGTCATCAGGGGAGCTATCTCAGGAAGATAACTAGCGGCCCTTGAAGTTAAGGGTTTTCTGAGGCAAGAGATAAGGCAGGGAGATCTTTTAGGAGGTTGTTTTAAATAGTGCTTCACCGGCCTACCTGCCTCTTGTTTGTTGCCCTCCTGTTCTATCCTGAACATTGCCAGCTTAATTTCGTCACAACACTGCTTTGATCAGACTAGAGGCTTTGCTTTGAGCTTCAGGGGCTCCAAATATCTCAGATGGTACTTATTTCATTTTGTCACTTCTGAACTCTGCAAAGTTATCTGCCCTCTTCCTCCTGATTTCCTGCTAGACTAAAGACCAAGTCCATGGTCTTTATACATAACTGCCTCATACTACAGTTAACTGTGTGTATAGGCCTATATTTGTCTTCTCTCCTCAAACGTAAGCAACCTGAGAGCAGAGATGGCAATTTTCGGTATTTTCCGTGCCCAGTAGTACCATGTGTGGTAGCTTAGTGCAGTATTTGTCAAACAAGTGGGGGGATAACATAGGCAATTCTATCACATTCTCTGTCAGGACATTGGGGCTATAATGGGATCATACTGCCTTGATGATAGATTGTCATCCCAAGGTTTGTTGATTTTCCAGAAATCTTTTAGATATAAACACTTTGAAATGCATTTAAAGCAAATCTCCATGATATTTTGGTATAACTTGGAGAGAATTTTTAGGGGGAGTACTTGTCCTTTACCACTTAATTAATAATCAAGTGTGCATAGGAATTTTATAGAAAGATTCATTCAGCATTTTATTTTTCTTCATGCTTTGAGATACACTTCTTGTTTTCGTTTTTTTTTTTTTTTTTTTTTTTTTGAG
>CAUYPK010050606.1:0-21451 GCA_963574355.1 Loris lydekkerianus
GATCCACGAATGGATTAATAAATTGTGGTATATGTACACCATGGAATATTATGCAGCCTTAAAGAAAGATGGAGACTTTACCTCCTTCATGTTTACATGGATGGAGCTGGAACATATTCTTCTTAGTAAAGTATCTCAAGAATGGAATAAAAAGTATCCAATGTATTCAGCCCTACTATGAAACTAATTTATGGCTTTCATATGAAAGCTATAACCCAGTTATAACCCAAGAATAGGGGGAAAGGGGAAAGGGAGGGGAGGGAGGGTGGAGGATGGGTGGAGGAAGGGTGATTGGTAGGATTACACCTGAGGTGCATCTTACAAGGGTACATGTGAAACTTAGTAAATGTAGAATATAAATGTCTTAACACAATAACTAAGAGAATGCCAGTAAGGCTATGTTAACCAGTGTGATGAAAATATATCAAATGGTCTATAAAACCAGTGTATGGTGCTCCATGATTGCATTAATGTACACAGCTATGATTTAATAATAATAAAAAAATGCTATCAGTTTGTAAGAGAAATTTTACCTATAAAGGACATTTCCTTGCTTATTTAATAGTTATGTCAGTATTTGCTAATGAAGAAATACTCTGGTCCTATGAGATAAATGTTATTATTGTATAAGGGATTTCTGTACATTAGAGATATAGATGATATTTCCTATAATCAAATGTTAATTACTTTTTTTCATCACCTAACACATAATTCTTAGATAACACAAACTGCAGTTTTTATTATTCAAATGCGTAGTCCTCTGCACAACATCTCATATGCAGCACACAGCATGGAGGACAAACTAGGCTGAGAGTTAGTTTCACTTCCATTATTTCTTTGCTACTGTCTCTCATGGGTTTGGGAGCATATTGTAAAAGTTATGATCTTAACCAGCTGACATAGGGTAGCTTCCGGTAGTAAGAAAGCAGATTCAGTCCAACCAGAGATACCTCCCTTAGGGTCTGAATCTTCAGAACAAAACCCCGTTCTACCTGGTACAAGAATACCAGGTAGGCTCTTTTGCCTGACTATTTTTTATTGATTGATATAGCAAGAGTTTAGGTCTTTATCTGTCACATTCATGTGGCTTTAATCTATTTTGCTGAATAGAATCTTTTTTAAAAAATAAGAAGTGAATAATTGAGAATTATTCACTCAATAAAGTAATAAAGAATTATTACTTTAAATTCTTTATTAAAGAAATAATAAAGAATTATTACTTCTTTTTTTTTTTTTTTTTTTTTTGGCTTCTGTATTTTCTGTCTAACTCAGAGAGTCTTCTTGACCAAAACATGAAACAGTATTAAATGCGCTCATGCTTGCTGTCTCTGTCTTCTCCACCCCTGATCTAATGGAGGCCGTCACCTCAATGTGGGATGTGGCTTGGCCCACGCTTTCTGTCCCAGCAGCACTGGAAGACTAAGAAAGAGTTTTCTGCTTTTGCCTGGCCATATCTCACCTGCTTGACTTTACTTGTGGTATCTTCACCCAACTAGAATATTTCCCCCTCTTCTTCTCTTTTCTACCTGGTTCACCCTACAGATCCTTCCAGATCCTACTGAAGAGTCATTTCCTCCAGGAAGACTCTCTTCTCCACACAGTGGGAGGAAAGTCTACTGTGTGCTCCGTAATACCCTGTGCTTAATAATAATTCATTTCTTAAGTGTCTCTCCCATGGGTCTGTAAATTGCTTGTCATAGACAAGTGTCCTTTACTCAGCCTTGTATCCAAGCTTGTAACATAGTACCTGGAATCTAAAGGCAAGCAAGAGATATTTGATGTCAATCATAGCAAATTCTCATGATTAATGTAGCAGGGCCTGGATTTGCACCCATATCTCTCTGTGTCTGTATTTCATGTAATTCTGGTGATATCAGGCTGAAGAGCATAGGGTAGGGGAGATGAAGGAGAGCAACCACCGTAAAGAGCTTGGAGCTGGAGTGCCTGGGTTCAGATCCCACCCCTGTCAGTTTTAAACTGTGTAGCCTGAAGCAAGATACTTCTTTTTTTATTTTGAAAATAATTTAATTAGTGGTTGTCAACATTTTCACAGCCCTGCAGGGATACAGGATGCACAGTGTGGATGGAGCTGTGAAGGGAGGTTTCTAGCCAGGCAGAACTTCAGCTGAACCCTGAGGCTGAGCGAGAGTCATTTAGTGGTAGGAAAGGAATTTCTCTGGTAGAGTTGAATAAATGGGACATTGGTGATGGAAACGGAATCTTTTTTTTTTTTTTTTTTTTTTTTTGGAGACAGAGTCTCACTATGTAGCCCTTGGTAGAGTGTCATGGCATCACAGCTCACAGCAACCTCCAACTCTTAGACTTAAGCCATTCTCTTGCCTCAGCCTCCCAAGTAGCTGGGACTACAGGTGCCAGCCACAATGCCCAGCTATTTTTTGTTGCAGTTGTCATTGTTGTTTTAGCTGGCCCAGGCCAGGTTCGAACCTGCCACCCTCAGGGTATGTGGCTGGTGCTGTAACCATTGTGCTACAGGCACCCATCCTGGAAACTGAATCTTGATTTTAATGTTGAATGAACTCTGAGGTTACAAATCTTCATTTCTTAATTATTGACGGGGTCATGCATTATTTGGGCATCTAGTAGACTAAAGACTTGACAATTTTGACCATGGATTTGGTACTTTTCCTCCTCTGAAGCAAGATATTTAAACAATGAATACATTTGCAAAATGAGGAGTTTTTAAGATTATTATAATATCAGCTTGGGAAGAAGTTTAGAATTTCTACAACAATTAAGCAGGTTGCCAGTTCCAAACCCCACATAAGATGATTTAGGAAACACATCCCAGCCTTTCATATCTGTGGAACTCACACTTTCCCTTTATCATAATTTTCTTTTGAAACACTGTGCAAGAATTGGAGCTTAAATCCATCAGGACTGCTGTGGATCTCAGATTCTATTACTCTGAAAGAGATTGCTTTGTACTTTACACTTACATATGAAAACTGCTTTCATTTCTTTCTCACTAAAGTCCCAAAAGTATTTCTAGAAAACCTAGATAAACTTAATTTATCAAAGACACCAAAGAGGGGTTTAACATATTAAAAGAAAAGCACAGGTGAAGATTTCTGAAGTCTATACTTTGGAGGAATTATTATTATATTATAAATATAAGTCTCCTTTTTATAAAAGAAAGCTCTCTTCCCGAAAGTCAGATTTTCATACATTCAAAATAAATTTTAAAGCTAAATGATCATACTATCCTTCTAGTTCAATGACTGTAATTATGACTTATTTCATGATATTCAACCTCTAGCTTTCCATTATAGCCTCTGAACGTATTTCTCCCACTCTGTAAGAGACAATTTCATGAGAAATGCAAATTTCATGGTATATTAGTAGTAATAATAGTAATAGTACTGATAATAATCATATTATTATTAGACACCAAGTGTTCATACATATCAAAAACTGTTTTTGAATGATATATATACACACATAATGTGTACTTATTCATTCAGACACATGATATATACATGGCACACACATATACACACATAGCATTTAAATTTTAAACATCAATTTTATGAAGTAAATATCATTACTGTTTTCTCTCTTTTTTATCAAAGAAAAAAAATGAGGCATAGAGTGTTTAAAGATTTGCTCAGGCCACACATTTTAAAGCCAGCGGGGGTGGGGGGGATATGACTGAAGGCATTCCAGCCCTAGGGCCTTTATGATGTCTTCCTTCCACCCCTCCTCAACCTCTTTAGCTCATCATTACTGGAGCAGTGTGGAATATAGACATAGATCCAGGTTTAAATCTGAGCCCCTCTATACTAATCATGGCAAGTTGCTATTATCAACAAGAATTTTTCAACTTACTTAACTAAGCTTTACCTAAGAAGGCAGAACTATCTATAAAAAGAACCTCTTTAATTTCATGGCATTGTCAGGATGATAAAATGAAACAATATGTGCTGTTTGCAGCACGATGCCCAGTGCATAGTAGATTAATTAATGATAACTTCCTTCCTTCTGGCTATCCCTCAGTTACCTCAAATTTAAAACATCACATGGTCAAGCCCCAGACACTTGCTACCCTCCTTCCACATGTCTTAATGCAGTGAGAAATTAACATGTATTCAACAGTGCAATAATCCCATTAACACCTTGTATCCAAGTATAATCCTTGGCTGTTCCTTCTCTCCCTTAACTGGATTGGGTCTATCATCTATTTGTTCTATCAGCTAAATATTTCTCAAATCTCTCACCTTGCTTGTTCTCCAACCTCCATACCATCACTGTCTTAATATAGATGCTTAGAAACCCTCTCTGAAATTGTCATAATAATTCCCATGCTGATAACTCTGCCTGTGGTCCCTCTACTTCCCAGCCCATGAGTGGCTGCCTCCATTGCTGAATCCCCAAAACCTAAATCTGGAAAAAGTCATTGTAGTGTTTGTTTCTACACTGTCAACAGGGTGAAGTCCAAACAATAGCTTAGCAAGTCTGGTTTCATCTTGTCTTAGCAAATTCAGCTCCTGTTACTCTATTCCACACACTTAGAGAAACAGGAAACATCAGGATGCAATGTAATATGATGGTTGTTCTGTCTTTTGCATATACTCTTCCTCTCAACTTAAAAGGCATTGAAACTTTGGATATTAGATGGTAGATACATTGAAAGATATACAGACAGATTGAAAGATGAATTCCCAAGGGATTTGTTAACTCCACAAATCAAATTGTTCACTTCAGGGCCTAATCCTTCAGGAAGGAGGGCTCTGAACATAGATAGAATCAGATTGAGGATAATGACGAAATGACAAGTCACCAGCTCAACAGGTTTTCAGAATAAAAGCAAAGCATTGATCTAAGAATCCACAAAGAGACGTGAAAAGGCACAAAATCTCAATGCATTATAAATGTCATATTCTCCTACTTGAACAATGTTTTTACTAATGGTAACATTTAGTAGACATGGATTGGGAACCAAATTCTGGGAATATATTCCACAACCTTATGAAGATATAGAAAGAAGGACCTGAAATTATTAGGTATATTTTTACTAACTCCAGCCAAATGCCACTAATTCTAGGATGCAAGGACGATATTACATTTGAACTATGAGACACCTAACCCAGTATCTTGTCCTACTCTCAGAGTCTCCATCATCACATTCATTATTTTCAAAGCCAGAGACTAAAGCTTCCTGTATGAATGTGACAGTAATTGGAACTGTATGTTTTGCATACTGCAAGCAGGACTGGTAGGTAAAATATACACAAAAGTATTAAAAGCAGAGATAGAAGCACTAGTAAGATTATGTGTGTAGTCTTCCACATTCCTCAGCATGCAGAACTGCTACTGGAATAGGACCCACTTACTGAGGCATAGATGCCAGCAAAGGAGGTTGGGACAAATCCTCTATTGGGCCTCAGCATAGGAACAGCCATGGTGCTTGGTGAATATTGCTGAAGGCTGAGAACACAGAAGAGCAGAGGCTAAGAAAACTAAATCCACTACCGATTCACCTGCTGTCAGATGAAAACTTCTTATTTAAGAGAGAGTGGATGGGGCTGCCAAAGTCATGTTTCTGAAAAGATATCTACAATTGAGGAAAGGGAGACTTTTTTTTGAAACCTTAGAAGGAAAACATATCACTGAAAATAGTTTTCTCCAAAAAATAGAAAAATTCTTGGAAGATGTTTACAAGAACATGGACTGTATATAACACAAGGGAACAAATGGCTTGCCATGATGGAAGAGACACAGAAGTATCTGACTGCACTTAGAAAATGCCTCGGGTACCAATCAATGTGCACAGTCAAAACCCACCAAGATGGCTAAGAAAGCTAGGTCACTGGAAATCATCAACTGGGATCTGAAGAGGAAATCTTGGGGGCTATCCTGTTATAAAATACAGGCAAAACTCCAAAATATTCAAATGAGTAAGAATAGCATACACATAAGGCACTAAAAATACAGAGCTAGTTTAACAAATATAACAGTTCCCAATGGGGGAAATAAAAATAAGAAAAATAGAAACTGAATGAATAATCAAAGTGCAACAAAATAATCTTTGTAAACTTAAAAATACTTATGATTATAAATCAAAATTTCTCATCAATTCATAAGCAAGATTAATGGAAAACTCATACACACTCTGTCAATTAAATATACTATTTAAAAAGAGAAAGGAAATGGATCAATACTTGGAATCACACCCTCTCCCTAAACTTAGCCAGGAAGAAATGGAGCTCCTGAACAGACCAATTTCAAGTGCTGAGATCAAAGAAACAATAAAAAGTCTACCAACAAAAAATGCCCTGGTTCAGATGACTTCACACCAGAATTCTATCAAACCTTCAAAGAAGAGCTTATTCTCATGTTGCAGAAATTATTTCAAAAAATTGAGAGGGAAGGAATCTTCACCAACATGTTCTATAAAGCAAACATCGCCCTGATACCAAAACCAGGAAAAGACCTAACTAAAAAAAAAGAACTTCAGACCAATTTCACTAATAAATGTAGATTAAAAAAATTCTTACCAAAATCCTAGTCAATAGACTACAACTTCTCATCAAAAAATTCATGCATCATGATCAAGTAGTTTTCATCCCAGGGATGCAAGGCTGGTTTAACATAAGCAAGTCCATAAATGTTATTCACCATATCAACAGAAGCAAAAACAAAGACCATATAATCCTCCCAATAGATGCAGAAAAAGCATTTGATAAAACCCAGCATTCCTTTCTAATTAGAATGCTGAAGAGTATAGGCATAGGTGGCACATTTCTTAAACTGATCAAAGCCATCTATGACAAACCCACAGCTAATATTCTACTGAATGGAGTAAAACTGACAGCTTTTCCACTTAGAACTGGAACCAGACAAGGTTGTCTTCTGTTGCCACTACTATTCCACATAGTGCTAGAAGTTCTAGCCAATACAATCAGGCAAAAGAAAGAAATAAAGGGCATCCAAATGGAAAGAGAGGAAGTCAAATTTTCCCTCTTTGCTGATGATATGATTTTATATTTAGAGAACACCAAAGACTCAACCACAAGACTCCTGGAAGTTATCAAAAAATACAATAATGTCTCAGGTATAAAATTAATGTCCACAAGTCGGTAGCCTTTGTATATGCCAATAACAGCAAAGATGAGAAGTTAATTAAGGATACAATCCCCTTGAAAATAGCTTCAAAGAAAATGAAATACCCAGAAATATACCTAACAAAAGAAGTGAAGGACCACTGTAAAGAAAATTATGAAACCCTAAGTAAAGAAATAGCAGAAGATATTAACAAATGGAAGAACATACCATGCTCATGGCTGGGAAGAATCAACATTTTTAAAATGTCTATACTTCCCAAAGCAATCTACAGATTCAAAGCCATCCCTATTAAAATACCAACATCATACTTTCAAGACTTGGAAAAAATAATTCTTAATTTTGTAAGGAACCAGAAAAAAAATCTGTATAGCTAATGCAGTTCTTAGTAATAAAAACAAAGCCGGAGGCATCAGTATATCAGACTTTAGGCTGTACTACAAGAACATAGTGGTCAAAACCACATGGTACTGGCCCCAAAATAGAGACATAGATACCTGGAACCAAATAGAAAATGACTCCCTAATCTTCAGTAAACCAAAGAAGAACATACACTGGGGGGAAAGAATCCCTACTCAACAAATGGTGCTGGGAGAACTGGATAGCCACATGTAAAAGACTGAAACTGGACCCGTGCCTTTCTCCTTTGACAAAATGATTCAAGTGGATAAAAGAACTAAATTTAAGGCATGAAACAATAAAAATCCTCAAAGAAACAGGGGAAAATACTTGAAGATATAGGCCTGGGGAAAGACTTTATGAAGAAGACTTCTGTGGCAATTGCAAGATTAACAAAAATGAGCAAATGGAACCTAATTAAACTAAAAAGCTTCTGTACAGTTAAGGAGACAACAGCCAAAGCAAATAGACAATCTACACAATGGAAAAGGATATTTGCATATTTGAATCAAACAAAATCTTGATAACTAGGATCTACAGAAAAACTCAAATTAATCAACAAGAAAAAAGCCAACAACATCTTATATCACTGGGCAAGAGGGATGAACGGAACCTTTTCTAAAGAAGACAGATGAATGGCTAACAAACAGGAAAAAATGCTCATCATCCCTAATTATTAGAGAAATGCAAATAAAAAGCACCCAGAGATATCATCTAACCTCACTGAGAATGGCCCACATCACAAAATCTCAAAACTGCAAATGCTGGCATGGATGTGGAGAGAAGAAAACACTTTTACACCGTTGGTGGGACTGAAAAGTAATACAACCTTTTTGGAAGGAAGTATGAAGAACTCTCAAAGAACCAAACTAGACCTCCCATTTGATCCTGCAATCCCATTAGTGGGCATCTACCCAGAAGAAAAAAAAATATATTTTTACCATGACACCTGCACTAGACTGTTTATTGCAGCTCAACTTACAATCGCCAAAATGTGGCAACAGCCTAATTGCCCACCAGCCCAGGAATGGATTAATAAGCTGTGGTATATGTATGCTGAGGAATATTATTCAGCCATTAAAAAACATGGAGACTTTACGTCTTTTGTATTAACCTGGATGGAAGTGGAACACATTATTCTTAGTAAAGCATCACAAGAATGGAGAAGCAAGAATCCCATGTACTCAATTCTGATATGAGGACAATTAATGACCTAGTACAAGGTAGGGGTGGGGGAAGGAGAGAGGGGAGAGAGGGAAGTAGGGAGAAGGTGGGGGGTCATGGTGTGTGACACACCTTTTAGGGGCAGGACACAATTATAAGAGGAATTTTACCTAACAAACGCAATCAATGTAACCTGGTTCTTTGTGCTCTCAATGAATCCCCAACAGTAAAAAGAGAGATAGCATGACCTTTAAACAAAATAAAGTTATATGCTTCTTATAAGTTAGTTTAAAATAACTAAATCAAACTGACAAAGAAAATTAAAGATTGGTCAAAATACATCATATAAAAGTAAATTCCCCCAGAAATGACCATGTTAAAGTTAGGATGGTAATATTTTACAAAATATTATATTTTCCTCATACATCAAGTCCCCTAGCAAAGGAAGCTTATTACCTCAGGGAAGCAGAAGAAAGATAAAACCTGCATCAGAGAAGTCCCTTATTAGCGGTGAAATCACATTGCAGCTCTGGCATGGGGGACCTGCCCCATTAGTACCCATACAGGCAGAAAAGGAGACCCCACAGAGAATGTTTTTCTGAACTCATTTCCAGGACAAAATTTTTACATTGTCAAAACTCCCTTACACAGTTCAGATGCCACTTGGAGGAAGAGTTGGGCAAGGGAAGAAAATAAAGTCACTAATTAAAATATTAAATAAGAATAATTGTCCTGGATTAGATTAATATAGTAATTCACTGCTTTCGCTGTGTGTGTTCATGTGTGGGTTTGTGTGTGTTATAATAGAGAAAAAGGAAAAGAGAAAGAGAGATGGTAAGGGTGCTGGTGTGGGTTCATAAGATCCTCCAGTGTGTACATTCTGTCAAAGGAATCTACAGTCTTTGGACATTGAGAATCGGAGCATAGTCTAGGTGACTGGGGCGTGTCAACACAGCATAGCAATTAAAATCGTGCATACAGAGCGCAACTACCTGGTTTAGAATAAAATGTCTTAACTTCTCCTCATCACGACACCTCCAAACGTTAACTGAAGATTATAATACCTACCATGTAGGGGCTTTGATAAAGATTAAGCAGATATATATGTGTTACATGCTTAATATTTGTGGCAGAAATATTATTTAATTAATATGGGTCCCTGTGACATTAATATCCAGGTTAATAAATGTATTCCTTGAGACTATTTGGTTTGACTATTTGAAAAGACTATAAATTGAAGTCAAAAAAGCAAAAGGTAGATGTGGCTCACTTAGCACAGCTTCAAGAACAACATAAGATACAGGAACCCAAAGGGTGAAAAGGTATTAAGAATAATGAGAGGCAGGGTTTCAAGCACCACAAAAACTCTCTCTTCACTTTTTCTCATCAGTTTTATTCTCTCAAATCAGCTTCCAACTTAGTTCCCGCTGAGTTCAAGGGTCCATCCCTAAGCCAATCACTATGAACAGTTAAGCAAGATCCACATAAAGATAGTACCTCCCTTTTGCACTCACACAGCTAGAAGGGATAAAAATGATTAACATTTGCAGTCTTTGCACCTGGCACTCTTCTAAGCATTTACATGTGTGAATTCAGCCAGCGAGTTATTACTATTCCTATTATACAGAAAAGGTACCAGAGGCCAGAATGATTAAGAAACTTGCCCAAGGCCTCACACCTAGTTATTGGTGAAGTTAACATTTTATACAAGTCAGTTTAAATGTATTCTCAAAATCTAATCTCTGGCTCACCCAGACACCTTGAAATATATACTATACAGGTACAAGAGGAATAACATAAATATTTACAATGGCTATCTCTAAGTTACAAGATTGTGGTGGGATTTAAAAAAGTAATCTCTTCAAGGTCCAAGTTAATAAAATAGACTTTATTACTTTTCAATCAGATAAAAATAATAAAGTTTATTTGCCATTAATCACCTTCAAGATTAAAGACTAAGGCAATGTGCTTAGTTCTGCTAAAATAGAATTAATTACAAAAAAAAAGGAATCAACAAAGTATAATGAAGAAAAGAAAACAGAAAACAGAGAAATCCGGATATAGGAATGTATTCACAGATGACCTAGGTCAGAGGAAGCTATAATCCAGAATGTGGCAGGTAGGAGCTGCTATGGAAGAGAAAGCAAGGCTGTCCATCAGCGCCTAGAAAAATCTGTGAGCACCAACCCTCCACCAACAAGGACAGAACAGCTGCAAATAAGAGAGATTCCTCCAAGATCAGCATGCAGAACAAATAAGGGCCACAGTCAACCACCATTCACTTCTGGGTTGGAGCAGAGGACAACTCAGCATTACCCAAACAGAAAAATAATCATGAAACTCCTCTCCAAAAATAATAAAGTACATTTCCTTGGAATTAACATTTCTAATATGAGTAATTTTCAGATGATGATGCCCAATTCCATTTTATCTTCCCTGAATAAAATATACATACTAAAGAATCTGAAATTATTGTAACCACTGCAAACAAAGAAATGGGGATCATCTGTAAGTTGATCTAAGATATAAATATGATGCTTGTTACAAATATTAGATAAATTGAGTCAATAGTTTCCACAGTTAGAAGGAAAAATGGAATAAAGAGAAGACAAAAGTTTCATCAATATAAATAAAGATCAGAAGTGAAGTAAACAAGTTTGGCACTGCTCAGGGAGTAGAGCGCTGGTCACGTACACGGTGGCTGGTGGATTCCAGCTCGGCTCAGGCCTGCTAAACAATAATGACAGGTGCAACCAAAAAATAGCTGGGCATTTGGTGGGTGCCTATAGTCCCAGCTACTCAAGAGGCTGAGGCAAGAGAATCACTTAAGCCCAAGAGTTTGAGGTTGCTGTGAGCTGTGCTACGGCACTCTCTCAGGGTGACATAGTGAGACTCTGTCTTAAAAAAAAAAAAAAAGTGAAAAAAACGAATAGATTGAAAATGAGAAAAACAGCACAAAATAAGGAGATAGAATAAAAATAATAATAATAATGATTATATAGAAAAAAATTTTCAGTTAATGAACTGGGGGTTTTGGTGGATTTTTTTCATATTGTTCTTTTTTAAATCCCCCTAAAGCTATTTATAAAGTACATACTTAATATAGAAGAACAGTGTTCAGTTGGGCAACACATATGCTTAAAATGGAATGATACATGGAAAACCTGCATGACCTCTACATAAGAATGGCAAGAAATTAGTGAAGTATTCTATATTTTTGTACTGTATACTTAAATGTGGGTAAATTTTACATCATATGCTCTTTACTACACTAAAAAATTCACATAGGGGAAGTTGAATATAAAGAATACTGGCATATGCTGATTGAAAGAAAGCTCATATAGCAAAATTGATATTAATACAATAAATTTTAAGGCAAATAGCATTATTAGAGATAAGAAAGTCATCCCTTAGGTATAAGAGGTTAAATTCCCTTGGAGTATACAATAATTCTAAACTTATATGCACCTAAGAACAGTTTCAAATACAGATAATTCTCATCATTTATTGTATCAACATTTGCATATTCTCCCAGTCACTAAAATTCATTTGTAACCCCCAAAGCAATCCTTGCAATACTCAAAGCCTTTTATGGCCATTTGCAGATGTGTAGACAATAGTGAAACATTTCAGTTGCCCCAGATGCACATTCCCAGCAGAGGTGGAAGGAGGAAGACCATAGACTGACTTCTGATTTCAGTTCTCAGGCTGTAAACAGATGTCCTTTTCATGGTCTATTTAGTAGTGTGTCTTTCATATTTGGGTGCTTTTTTTTTTTTTGGTGATTTCACAGTCTAAAATGGCACCCAAGTGTAGACTTGGATTTCCATTTAGTGTTCATAAGGACTAAAAGAGTATGATTTACCTGATAGAGAAAATGCTTGTATTAGATAAGCTTCATTTAAGCATGAGTTACTGAGCTGTTGGCAATGTACTCAACATTAATGAATCATCAATATATATGAAACAAGATGTCTTGAAACAGAACCATACATAAAACAAGGTCATGCACTGGTCAGTTGTTGAAAATGCTGTGACCAGAGGCACCTAGGAACCTAACCCCGTATTTCCCCTTAGAGTACCAGTTCAATGGGCACTACTCTAACACTCACAGAAACTATAGAACAGAACTACTAAGTACAATGAGTAGTGACTGTATATAAAGCAAAACTGATAGAACTACAAGTGGAAATAAAGAAATCTATCAAAATAAAATTCAATCTTTCCTCTCTAACAACTGGTAGATCAAACAGACAAAAATAAATCAACAGGAACATGGAAAATTTGAGCACCACAATGAACATGTTTATTCCGCAGGCAAATCAACGTCCAGCCACTCTGGTTGGATGCGATGAAAAGAAAACAGTGTTCCCCTGTGTTACTCCTGCATGCAGGTAGAATCTGAATCTAATCGGGCGGAAACACTTGATAAACTCAAACTGGGATATTTTGAAATTGTCAAAGTCATGAAAGAAAAATAGGACAATTCCACATGAAAGAAAGTTAATAGAAAATTAGCCAAAGGCAATGCGTGATACTGGATTGGATTCTGGAGCTACATAAAAATGTAGTTATAGCAGACAGATGGGGAGAAATGACAATATTTGAATATGGACATTATTAGGTCATTTTATGATATTTGATTGTGAGCTCGGAATTAGATAATAGTTAATGTTAAATTTTCTGATTTTAATAACTGTCTGTGGTTGTAGAAGAGAATGTTCTAGAGATTTATGAAGTATTTGGTAGTCAGAGGTATGAGATCTGCAACCTATTCTCAAATAGATCAAAGAAAATATAGTAGGGTGAGAGGAGAGAGAAGGAGGAAGAGAAGAGGAATTGTAAAACAAATGGGAAAAAGCATAAATAAATAATCGTTCTGGCTAAAAGTATATAAAAATTGTCTTTGCACTATTCTTGAAACTTTCCTAAGGTTGAAATTATATCCCCTGAATTACCAAAATCAAAAAACAAAACAAAACAAAACAAACAAACAAACAAAAAAAAAAAAAAAACAAGCTTAGGTACAGAAATGAGGATAAAAATAAGTAGAAAATAAAACATTCAATAGAGTATCTGGATAGATGTTCATACTCCTAGCAAGCCACTTGATTGGTGGAGGATCACCATAATGTACTAATGAACACCAACATAAAACATACGAAGAACTAGAGGAATAAGAAGTATGAAACAGATAAAACTCAGGTTAGAAGCTGGCATTAGGGAGAATGATCGTCATCTATCAGGAATAGGCATAAGGCTTTGTGAGTAATATTTATTCGTACAGCATTAATTTTAAAAATTTAATTAGTCATCTACGATTTACTGGGTATCATGGCAGGCACTACAGATACTAGAGCATCTTAGTCTTGACATCAAATGAGTAGCTGTCCAGTACTTTGAAGGCAGACTGACAAGACCAAGGAGGCGTGCAGAGCTCCATTTAGAACCAAGGTGCCAAACAAAAGCACAGTTATAAAAATCAAAACTTAAAAAGCAACACTTAAAACAGAAGTGTTAATGTGGAAAAACGTAAGAATGAAGAGAAAATTTCTAGAAGAAGATAAGAAACAATTGATAAACCTGTTTGGAAAAACAGGGTAGTGATACAGAGGGCCAGAGTCAGAATTGCCCTCATATTTGAAAATAATCTTAACAGTATGATCTGTGAGACTAGTCTAGTAGGTTAAATTAAATAAAACTTAGCAAAAAGCAGAGAGTGAGCTCAAGACTCAGCTCAGTGCTCAACATCATTAAGAAACTAATGTATGATGCCCCATGATCATACCATTGTACATAGCTATGATTTAATAAAAAATAAAAATAAAAATAAATTATTCCCAAGAATTACCTTCTCACCTAATCTGGTCCCATTTCACCCTGCCTGTGATCCTGAATACATGGGAACAGGGAATTTGCTATGGAAACACCAATAGGTATATCTTTCTCCTCCCTAGACTATGACTTCTCTCAAGCAAGAATTATTTCTTTTTCATCTATCCTTCCCAACATCTTGTGCAGCGCTGGACCTGGAATAAGTTCTGCATACATTTTTTTAAGAAAAAAAGAAACAATGAATAAATGAATATTAATTCAATAGACATCAAAACCATAGCTCATGTTACACAAAAACAAGAAAAGGGGAAATAAAAATCAACCATAATATTCTTAGCAAATGCTTGGTGATGTGCATTATTTTTATAAAATGATAAAAAGTTCAAAATGGTGAGAATCTAGAACAAAAATGCATTGGATGCGGGAGGGCTGTTCTCTGTTTCTGACAAGATCCTTCATCCTTCTCCCACACCTTATAAGATTTCACAAAAGGGTTGAGATCTAAGAAGCTATGTTTTTAGAAAAGGCAGTAGTCCTCTAGCAAAGAAAAGTTCCTTAGTGGGTTAAAATTAAGTTCATAGTTAAATATTTAAAATAATTCCCCTTGATATGTAGTCACAAATTGTTCCCCCACATAATATCTTCAACATGGCACAATACGTAGTCCTTCCAGCTGAGATAAAACTTGGATCTGAACAGTTAAAAACTCAGAACTGACATGGGAAGGAAAGTGCAGAGTCCTAGATCTTGCAGCTGTTTGCTTCCTCTGTAAAGGACATTATCATTTGTTATTCTGGCATTATGTTCAACATGTTTTCATCTGCAAAAGCCCTGGTTTCCTTGCTGCAACTATTGCTATTTGTTTCTCCTTCTTTTTTACACACATTTAAAAAGGTAATTGACTTATGATGGAGGAATTGCCTGATTTTGGAGATGAGTTCCCAGAATGATCAAAATACAGAACACTTTTCCCCATGTCCACTTGGAGGGTCAGAATATGGCAGCCAAGTAAGAACCAGAAGTTTGAAAAAATGCTTAATCTACATTTGCTCTATTTTCCTATCAGTTTTCAATATGGATGCCATTTCTTGCTGAGAAATCAATAAGCTATCACAAATCTTTCCATTCTTTTGTAGCATCTTGAAGTCTTACAGTTGGATATGATTTTTGAGCAAAGTTCTTCCAGCTCACGTGCCACAGCACTGTGGTGCCCTATGAACATGTCAGAAGAGAATGGATATGGTATCTCTCCTGCCAACTGGGAATGGTGTGGACTGAACTCCAGCCAGTTGCTTCCCACACTAAATGGTACACCCAGTTCATTGCACCATGCAACATAAATGCCTTTTGTGCCATGATATGGAAATGACTGGGATCCATTACCTTGTACATCACACAGTCTAACTCACTCAAAAAGAAATGCTAGTTATGACCATTATGGGACACAGCTATTTGACTTCTATTTGCATGTTTTCCATGACTGATTTCTCAATACTCCATGAAACAATAACTGTCTTTGAGAGAGAGAGTCCAGAGAAAGAAGTTTAAAAAAAAAAATTATCCTCTAATCTTTGTAAATTGGCACAAATCCTATGTTTGAAGCACAGTGGACACAATTTCATATGGTAGTTATTTTTTAATTAAGTCATATACACATAGATCATAATACATTTATGCATATGTGGGGTACAATGTGTTGATTTTTTATACAATTTGACGTGCTTACATCAAACTAATTAATATAGCTTTTGCCTCATTTACTTGATTATTATGTTAAGACATTTGTGTTGTACACTTGATAGATTTGACTTGTGCCCTTGCAATATGCTCCATAGGTGTGGTCCCACCATTTACTCTCCCTCCATAAACCTCTCCCCTCCCCTTCCTTCCCACTCCATTTCTCTCCTTCATCCTGGGCTATAGTTGTGTTCTATCTTTCATAAGAAAGTGTGAGTAAATATAAGTTGGTTTCATAGAAGTACTGAGTACATTGTATACTTTTTCTTCCATTCTTGAGATACTTTACACAGGAGAATATGTTCCAGGTCTCTCCAAGAAAACATAAAAGAGATAAAGTCTCCATCCTTTTAAGGTTTTATAGTATTCCATTGTATACTTAGAATATTGGAATGTGGACGTCAATTATTTCTTTATCACTTTTCTAAGACATACATCCTCAATTTCCTAAAATGTTTCTAAGCTGGGAAGGCTAGAAAAACTTCCACAACTTAGTCATAACCCCATTCACATGGAATTGTTTCCTATTAAAATGAAGGTTCTACAAATGAATACTCAGATGTAACTGAACAAACTCTTATTTAAAAGTGTCTATTAGTTTCTCTGCTTTTATTTAATCAAAAATGTAAAGGAATATTTGTATATTTTATTCTTAGCAACTTTATCATATATTTTTATTTGTATTCAATTTGTGGCCATTGAAAAACTTTGGGATATTTTATATGAACTGCTGTTGAGTCAAGTCTTTTGTTTAACAAAAAGACAGCAATTTCCTTTTCTTTTTTCCTATGTTCAATGTAAGAATATTAGCTGGGTGCAGTGGCGCATGCCTGTAATCCAAGCTATTAAATACTTAGGAGGCTAAGGCATCTTGGCCAGAGTCTAGAAAATCACAGTAAACTATGACTTAGCCACTGGCTGACAGAATTAGATCCTATCTCAAAAAAAAAAAAAAAAAAAAAAAACAAAAGAAAGAAAGAAAGAAAGAATAATTAAGGACGACTAACTCAATTATATTGATTTCTTATCTGAAAATAAAATCATAGTCAATTACTTTTCATTGTTGCTATACCTTGCAAACATGACTTATTTATAGGTTTTCAATCAAAGAATTGCAACATAATTGCAAAATATGTCATGCAAATCAGACAAGACACAGTCCTAGAACTTTCCACTAGAGACCTTTCCTCAACTTGTCATCTAATGACTGAACATCAGCAAAGTTATCCTTATCTATAATATTTTTTCTTACATATTTTTCTATTACAGTATAATTAAAAATGAAAACAAAATCATGCTCAGTTCATAATTAATGCTAGTTTACTATAACAAACAAAATTAAAACAACTCAAATACATTAAAAATGATTTCTTGCTGTAGAGTCTAAAAAATGTTCCTGACTGACTGGAAGCTTTTCTTCAAACAGGAATTCAGGGACACAGACCATTCCATTTTATTGTTCTGCCCTCTTCAGTATGTGGCTTATGCAGTTATCATGCTCTAGATAGCAAGTTTATAGAAGGTGAAAAAGCCAGTAAAAAAAGGCACACCTGCTTTTTCAAAATCCTGGACAAAAAAGGAAATGTAAAATTGGAGAAAGTACTTGCTGGATTCCACCACTATGGAAAGAGACACACAATTTTGAAGAGAGCCACCAGCATTCTTTCCTATAGCCTGCCCTTTTGGTCATCTTTTCCTTACACATAGGACATAGTCAAGCTCTCCTCAGGGAGGTCATCCAAAGCCCCATCAAGAACCTTTATTCAGATCAAAGATCAGAATGTCCTAGTGAGAGGCAACCTTCTTCACCAGATCCAAATTGTTCCTATAACTCAACAAATAGACAATTAGTTTTCTACTTGCCACATATTCTCCTTCCTCTTCTGTCTTTCTCTCAATATAAAATAGAGGAGCATGAACAGTAGAACAGTAGTAAACATCCTCAATGGGAAAAGAAAATGAAAAACAGTGACTGTACAGCTGTAATTAACTCCTGCCAGGTAAGCGTTATTAACAGCATTGAGATTAGAGCATATTCCTAGATTGCACTGTAATCCTGCTCTCTGCTAAAGCATCTCTTGCCCATGGTTGTCTCTTGCCACTGGTTCCATCCTGGGAGATTGCCCCGGTCTCTTCTCCTCTATGAGGCCCTAGAAGGGAGCTGTCTTCGGTTCCTACACAACTTCAGAGGACAGTTTATAGGTTCCCAAGGGTTTTAACAATTAGAATTCCTCAAAATCTTAGTATATTCTGCTTTATTTATTTTCAGTTATTTCCATGTGCGGGTAACCACAGCCAAAGTTTTTTCGTGGGTATCATTTTCAAGCCTACCTGAGTCCTTTACTTCCTTGCCCAAATGCCACTTCCTCAACTCAGTGGTGTCTGCCTTGAGGCATAATACTTTATGCTTGATGGAGAAGGAAAACTCATAGTCTGATTTTTTTTTTTTTTTTTTTTTTTTTTTTTTTAATATTAAATCATAGCTGTGTACATTAAGGCAATCATCGGGCACCATACACTGGTTTTATAGACTGTTTGACATATTTTCATCACACTGGTTAACATAGCCTTCCTGTCATTTTCTTAGTTATTGCATTAAGACATTTATATTCTACATTTACTAAGTTTCACATGTACCCTTGTAAGATGCACCATAGGTGTAATCCCACCAATTACCCTCCCTCTGCCCATCCTCCACCCTCCCTTCCCTTCCTTTCCCCCTTCCCCATAGTCTTAGGTTATAACTGGGTTATGGCTTTCATATGAAAGCCATAAATTATTAAATATTAATAGTTTCATAGTAGGGTTGAGTACATTGGCTACTTTTTCTTCCATTCTTGAGATACTTTACTAAGAAGAATATGTTCCAGCTCCATCCATGTAAACATGAAAGTTTACATCTTTCATGTCTCCATCTTTCTTTAAGGCTGCATAATATTCCATGGTGTGCATAAACCACAATTTATTAATCCATTCATGGATCAATGGGCACTTGGGCTTTTACTATGACTTAGCAATTATGAATTGGGCTGCAATAAACATTCTGGTACAAATATCTTTGTTATAATGTGATTTTTGGTCTTCTGGGTATATACCTAGTAGAGAAATTGTACGATCGAATGGCAGGTCTATTTTTAGATCTTTAAGTGTTCTCCAAACATCTTTCCAAACATATTAATGCATTCCCACCAGCAGTGTAGAAGTGTTCCCTTCTCTCCACATCCATGTCAACATCTCTGGTCTTGGGATTTTGTGATATAGGCTAATCTTACTGGAGTTAGATGATATCTCAAAGTAGTTTTGATTTGCATTTCTCTGATGATTACAGACGATGAGCACTTTTTCATATGTCTATAGGCCACACGCCTGTCTTCTTCAGAGAAGTTTCTCTTCAAATCCCTTGCCCAGCCTGCGATGGGATCACTTGTTCTTTTCTTGCTTATATGTTTGAGTTCTCCATGCAATCTGATTATTAAACCTTTGTCAGAGACATAACCTGCAAATATCTTCTCCCATTTTGAGGGCCATATGCTTGCTTTAGTTACTGTGTTCTTAGCTGCGCAGAAGCTTTTTAGTTTGATAAGGTCCCAGTAGTGTATTTTTGAAGCTGCTTCAATTGCCCGAGGGGTCCTCCTCATGAAATACTCACCCAGACCGATTTCTTCAAGGGTTTTCCCTGCACTTTCTTCTAGGATTTTTATAGTTTTGTGTCTTACGTTTAAATCTTTAATCCAGTGAGAGTCTATCTTAGTTAATGGTGAAAGGTATGGGTTCAGCCTTCTACAGGTTGCCAGCCAGTTCACCCAGCACCATTTGTTAACTAGGGAATCTTTTCCCCACTGAATGTTTTTAATTGGCTTGTCAAAGATCAAATAATGGTAAGTACCTGGGATCATCTCTTGGTTCTCTATTCTGTTCCATACATCTAACTCTCTGGTTTTGTGCCAGTACCATGCTGTATTGATCACTATCGATTTATGGTATAGTCTGAGGTCTGGTGGTGTGATTTCTCCTGCTTTGCTTTTATTTCTGAGTAATGTCTTGGCTATTTGAGGTTTTTTTCTGATTCCATATAAAATGAAGTATTATTTTTTCAAGATCTTTAATGTATGACAGTGGAGCTTTAATAGAGATTGCATTAAAATTGTATATTGCTTTGGGTACTATGGACATTTTAACAATGTCAACTCTTCCCAGCCATGAGCATGGTATGTTTTTCCATTTGTTAACATTTTCAGCTATTTCTCTTTTTAGAGTTTCATACTTCTCTTTATAGAGACTTTTCACCTCCTTTGTTAGATAAACTCCCCAATATTTTATCTTCTTTGGCACTACTGTGAATGGAATAGAGTCCTTAACTGTTTTTTCAGCTTGAATATTGTTGGTATATATAAAGGCTACTGATTTATGAATGTTGATTTTGTAACCTGACACACTGCTGTATTCCTTGACTTTCACTTCTAAGACTTTTGTAGTAGAATCCCTGGTGTTTTCCAGATATACAATCATATTATCTGAGAAGAGTGAAAGTTTGATCTCTTCTGACCCTATATGGATACCATTGATCACCTTTCTTCCCTAATTGCAATAGCTAAAACTTCCATTACAATGTGAAAGAGCAGTGGAGAAAATGGGCAACCTTGCCTGGTTCCTGATCTGAGTGGAAATGATTTCAGTTTAATTCCATTCAATACAATATTGGCTGTGGGTTTGCTGGAGATGGCCTCTATCAGTTTAAGAAATGTCCCTTCTATACCAATTTACTTAAGTTTTATGATCATGAAGAAATGCTGGATATCATCAAAAGCTTTTTCTTCATCAATTGAGAGAATCATATGGTCTTTGTTTTTTCATTTGTTTATGTGCTGAATTATATTTATAGATTTACGTATATTGAACCAGCCTTGAGACCCTAAAACTGACATGTTGTATAATTTTTTTGATGTGTTGTTGGATTCTGTTTTGTTTGTTAGGATCTTGTTGAATATTTTTGCATCTATATTCATTAGTGATATTGGTCTATAATTTTATTTTCTTGTTGGGTCTTTTCCTGGCTTGGGGATCAGGGTGATGTTTGCTTCGTAGAACATGTTGGGTAGTCTTCCTTCTTTTTCTACATTTTGGAACAGGTTGAGTAATATAGGTACTAGTTCCTCTTTAAAGGTTTGGTAGAATTCTGATGTGAAGCCATCTGGTCCCGGGCTTTTCTTTTTAGAGAGATTTTGTATGGTTGATG
>CAUYPK010050607.1:0-17829 GCA_963574355.1 Loris lydekkerianus
CATGAAGGCTATAACCCAACTATACCACAAGACTATGAGGAAAGGACCAAGGAAGGGGAAGGGAGGGGGGAGGTTTGGGTGGAGGGAGGGTAATGGGTTGGGCCACATCTATGGTGCATATTTTTATCTATAATAAAAAAAACAAACAAACAAAAAAAAAAAAACATTTCATTTCCATAAGGCAACTTACTTTGCACAGTGACGTCCTGTTCTTGAGTTAAGTGCACACCTTACACTGGTCATGGTAAATGGTAAGTCCTCTTGACCTACTGGGGTTTTTTAATTTTTTTTTGCCTCCATGTTTTTGCACATGATATTCCTTCCTTTTGGACTGCCCCTCATATCTTTCTATTCTTAAAGAGTATCTACTAATTATTTATTACCTACCTTAAAGATAATAACTTTATCAAAACTCTAATTTTTCCAAATTAGATACTTCTACTTCTGAGCTTCTCTTGCCTTTGTACATGTCACTAATTTAGCACCTGTCACATATTGCCATTATTTTTCTGCATGGTTCTTTCTCTGTGAGATCTGGAGGGCAAGGGCATTGTTTTCATGAGCTATTCATTCACAACTATAGCCCAGTATCTAGCAGACAGCAAATGTTCTATAGATATTAGTTGAATTAATTATTAAATAAGTGACCAAATGATTACAGCTCAAAGTATACTTTGTGCTCCTATACATTTATATTCACATATAATGAATGTGAACTGGCTTATCTTTGCCTGCCAACCTGTACAAAGTAAGCTAAATCTCAAGAATATTAAAACCCTCTTCATTAGAGATCTAAATTCTCATGTAACCTAAATTTCTAAGATCCTGCTATTTATAATTTACTCCACTTAATAAATTATCTCTCCTTGTATGAATGCCATTTCTAGTCTTTGTTTTATTCACTCATATACTCCATAAATTTTATAAGAAACACAAAATCTCACACTCAGGTTTGCAGTAGATCTTGTTTCAGGGTTGCATCAGTAAAAGGAGTTTAGAATATAAAATTAATCAATTTCAAACATCAGACATACCTACTTAAAAATTTGTCCTGGGTACCGCAATACTGGAACAATTTTTAATTTTTTTCCCCAACAAATACTCTCACACATCACTTTTTCTTTTACTTTTCATGTCTCTATTCTATAAACCTTGTTTTCCTTTCACTCTTAAATATCCAGAATTGTCACTGTCTTCTACTTTATTAGACATTTACCTTTTTGTCCTGACCTTACTGTCAAGCTCAGCTCCAGATATGTCTATCCTCTAGTTATCAAGATAATTCATGAAATAAAATGATATTTTATTTACCTCAATCATCATTTATTGGGTACACATGCTTGTGTTTGAAAATAGCAAGTTTTGTCCTCAAAAACACATGGAACATGAGGTGGTTAATACGTGTGTGCCATTGTTTTGTTTTGTTTTTTTAATTCTTTTATTAAATCATAGCTGTGTACATTGATATGATCATGGGGCATCATACACTAGCTTCATAGACCGTTTGACACATTTTCATTACAACAGTTAACATAGCCTTCCTGGCATTTTCTTAGTTACTGTGCCAAGACATTTACATTCCATATTTATTAAGGTTCGCATATACCCTTGTAAGATGCACTACAGGTGTGCCATTGTTTTTGTTAGTGAGTTTAGAATATTAAATTTGGTATTTGTGAAAACAATAGGATAGAAAAATACTGTGATTATATTACGTTTTTTTTCTGGATTCTACAACTAACTGCTGTATTTGATTTAACATTTTATGAATGGAACAAACATGAATTATCTCAGATTTGGATTTTATGTTCGTGTGTAATATGTGTAAAGTTTTTATCAACTGTCATATTTACTATACAATAGTAACCAAATTCTGGGAAATTAATCAGCAACAAAGTAAAACAGTAGCTACTTTTCAAAAAGTAATTAGCATCAAAATTCAGAAACTAGTGGGACCACACCTATGGTGCATCTTACAAGGGTACATGTGAAACTTACTAAATGTAGAATATAAATGTCTTAACACAGTAACTAAGAAAATGAAGGCTATGTTAACCAGTTGATGAAAATATTTCAAATTGTATATAAAAAGCAGGACATTGTACCTCCATCCCCCCCAAAAAAATTCAGAAACTAAATACATAAATAAATGTTCAGGTTCACTACAAAATAATCAAGAGTTTAAAAGTTATAAATAAATATTTTGATTAAGTCCACACAGTGTCAATACTATGTTTACAATAAATGTTAAAAATATATTTAGAATATTTTATTCTAATATAACTGTTGCCAAATATGTGTGTGTAAGGGAGAGTGTGTCTGTGTGTGTGAAGAAGAGCCTGGTAGTCCCAGCTACTTGGGAGGCTGAGGCAAGAGAATCGCCTAAGCCCAGGATGTGGAGGTTGCTGTGAGCTGTGATGCCACAGCACTCTACTGAGGGCCATAAAGTGAGACGCTGTCTCTTAAAAAAAAAAAAAAAAAAGAGCCTGGTGTGGGGGATTATGCCTGTAATCCCAGTGTTTTTGAAGACTGAGGTGGGAGAATCACTTGATCCCAGGAGATCAAGATCATCCTGGGAAACCAAACAAGACCGTCTCTACAAAAAGTTTTCTTTAAAGATCAGCCAGGTGTGGTGGCACAAACTCTCTGGTCTCTTATTCCCCTTACAAGGACACTAACCCTTATCGTGAGGACTCTACCTTCATGACCTTATCTATCCAAATTACCTCTCAAAGTCCCTAGCTCTAATATCACCACAGAATCAGCCCAGATGCCTTAGAAACTGCCATATGAATAATAAGAATGCTAACTAGTCCCTGGGTGTTGGAAACCTTTACTTCTCAGTGGCAATACTAAGAACATTCTTGAGTTTTACTGTAGTGGAGCAGTGTTTGTGAGATAAAAATTTTAGACACTAGAAGGAAGACTTCTAGAATAAGTAAGGCAAAAAGAGTAAGAGACAGGTCATTGAGAGGTGAAAATAATAGAAACTGAAAAGAAAAAAAGTGTGAAATTAGTATTGATCTGCTGGATTGAAGAAAATTGGAGGAATAAAGTTTGAACATGTTTCTGTGCTGTGAAGAAGTACATGATAAGTTTTTACATCTATATTTATTTATTTATCCTGTCAGTAAACACAAGTTTTCTGGGTCACAGCAATTATTTATTCACATAGCAATCTTAGTGCTGACATTCTATCCTCTAGTTCGCTACTGGGCAATATGGTGAGAGATGTATCCTTTTTATATACATAGTTTTTACCATAGGAAAGCATCCTTGAAATTTTGAATATTGGAACGTATAGAAGGCTGCTGGCATACTTACCACTCTTCCTCACTGGAGAGTGTGACCTTCGTTCTGGAATGTAAAGGCATCCATTCTAGGGAAAGGAGGCGAAAGTTCTTGAGTATATTTTTATGCGGAATATAAATAAATGTTTTCTCCCTTAACTTCACTCCCTCTAGAGAGTTGTCACTAAATCTTTCTGGAGGTCTCTTTCACTTCCATGATTTGTTTTCCATTCATTCAAACATCTTTTAGTCAAGGGGCCAGAAATCTCTGCCAAATAGCCCTGATAGTAAAGAAGCATGAAAGTATTCCTAAGACATTGTCTACTGACAGTGCAGTGGTAATGTGGGTCTTAAGGTGAAATAAATGATGCAGTTTATGAATCAGTTCCTTCAAGCAGAGCAATGGTGTTCTAGTCCATTTTGTGTTACTATAAAGGAATATCTGAGGCTGGGTAATTTATTCTTTTTTAAAAAAAGGTTTATACAACTCATGATTTTGATGTTTGAAAAGTTTAAGACTACATCTGTTGAGAGCCCTGAGCTGTTTCCACTCAAGGCAGTAGACAAAGGAAGCTGAAATGTGCAGAGATCACATGGCCATAGTGGAAGCTGGGGGAGGAGGAAGATGCCTGGCTCATTTTAACAAGCTCCAACGGATACTGATATAGCAAGAATTCTCCTTCATAAGCTAGTCATGAGGGATTCTGCCACATGATGCAAACACCTCCTGTTAGGCCCCACCTTCAACATTGGGAATCAAATTTCAACAAGAAGTTTGGAGAGGACAAATATTTGAATGATAGCAGCAGGTGAATCTCCTACGAACTTAAGAAACTGAGAATGAGCAAAATGATATTTTTTCATTTTTGGATTTTTATTCCCACCTGACTCTGTTTATTTCTTTCTTCCCTACCCATCTCCTTTCTCATTTTGCTTCTATTAACATTTTTGTCATTTTCTTCATTTTCTCTTTTGGAATGTTGCTGTCCACACATAAAGAAGGAAGACTGATATCCTTCCTGCTTTTTCTTCTAGCTGTGTTCATATGAGTAATGTGCCCTCCAGAATCGCTTTACGTTGTACTTTAAAAAAAAATCTATATTTTCAATAAGTGCTGACTGAGTTTAATGCACATGTCTTACTATGAGATATCAGTCAGTAAGTGGAAGAACACCTAATTCTTATAATTTATGGTTTATATGATGTTTATGATTTATGATGATTTATTACAGAAACCTAGCTCAAGAGAACTGAAATGCAAGTGACAGTGTTAAAACCTTAATAGTTATGCCTATTTTTTACTGATAATATAAGGATAATTCCTCAAGGTTACCCACTTGTATTACTTCTACTTTTGGCAACTTAATTTCTGACAGTAGTGTGCATCATTGAAACATGTTCCTTTTCATTAATATTCTTTTTTTTTTTTTTTTTTTGAGACAGAATCTTACTTTGTCACCCTCAGTAGACTGCCATGGCATCTTAGCTAATAGTAACCTCAAACTCTTAGGCTTAAGCAATTCTGTTGTCTCAGCCTCCCAAGTAGTTAGGACTACAGGCACCTTCCATAACACTATTTTTTAGATACAAAGTCTCATTCTTGCTCTGGCTGGTCTCAAACTCCTAATCTCTCTGGTTGGTCTCAAACTCCTAAACTAAAAGCAATCCACCCACCCTGGCCTCTCAGAGTGCTAGGATTAGAGGCTTCAGCCACTGAGACTGGCCCCTTCTTTAAAATTCTTTACTTTGATCCATATTGCAGAATGGTCGGGTACACATTTACTCAGTCTATTCAGAATATCAGCCATCACAATAGTGCTGTAATGATCAATGAAAAAAACAAAGCAAAATGTGCATTGCTGTGCAATAAAGCAGTCAATGCTTTTCTTCAAATGTGTTCAGAAAAGTTAAGTATTTATTGTATTCTGTTGATTAAACAAAAGTAATTTTGTGCTTAGGTGACAAAAAGAGAAAAAGGATGAATTCGGGATGAATTCACTTAAAAATAAAAATTATTCAATTTAAATTAGGGTTATCAGAAATTGCTTTATAGTATATTCTATACTTACATGTTTGGTTGTTTTTAGAACTTCCTATTTAAGTTAACCGAATAATGAGATGTCCTCACATTTTCAATGTAAAAACAGGGTATAAGTAATTGTAACACAAAAGAGCTTTTGCGAACTATTTTAGATTCTTTAGTGTCATTTCAGTTCAAACTGTGGGCAACGATTCAGGCCAGTTCTTATTTTATCCAAACTAGTACTTCCCTAATCATAATGCCAGCAACCAGCTGTGTTGATTCACTTATATTTAGTACATGTCTTATTGTGATGCAGAAGGAAATAACTTTATTTCATGCTCAAAGATTTTTTTTTTTAATCAAAAGCAACATACCAGCTCGGCCCCTGTAGCACAGTGGTTACAGTGCCAGCCACATACACTGAGGCTGGCAGGTTCAATCCCAACCCAGGACAGCTAAACAACAATGATAACTGTGACAAAAAAATAGTCAGCCATTGTGGCGGGTGCCTGTAGTCCCAGCTACTCTGGAGGCTGAGACAAGAGAATCGCTTAAGCCCAAGAGTTTGAAGTCGCTGTGAGCTTTGATGCATTGCATTCTACAAAGGGTGACATACTGAGAATATGTCTCTAAAAAAAAAAAAAAAGGCAACATATAACTATCATTGATTTTTGCTACATTGCTACATTCCATACAACGGTTATGAATGACCACACAATTTGTGTTTTTAAGGTAACCTACAAGTAATTTGAAATATTTTTCCTTATTAGAATACTAAAATATAAGTATTTAATCTGTTTTGTCACATGTTTATTTATAATGTCAAATTAATTGTTTCTGTTTTAATCATTGGTTAGTAGAATATGCTGAAAAGAATTCATCATATCAAACTCCAGTGTTTTGTGCAGCACAACTCACAATAGCAAAGATGTGGAATCAACTCAAGTGTTCATTAATTCATGAATGGATTAATAAAACGTAGTATAGGTATACTGTGGAAAAGTACTTAGCCACGAAGAAGGGCGCCTTAATGCCTTATGCCATACATTGGAAGTGAAGTATCTAAAGAATGGGAAAACAAACACCACAGATGTCCATTATTAAACTGGAACTAAATCAAGAGCACACATGTGCATAGAGGAAAGTAAAACATAATGGAAATTAAGCAGGGCATGGGAGGAGGAGAAGATGGACAAAACTGAACAGGTACAATGAACCCTCTCTGGCTTCCAGGCACACCTATAACCTGCCTCTAGCATTACAAAGGTTATTCATGTAACCAAAAATATTTATATCCCCATACTACTTTGAAATAAAAAAAAGCACTTTAATATATTCAGCTGACTTTGAAATCAGTAAGTACTTATCTTATTGATAAGTAAGGTGTAAAACATAGTATATAGTATTATATACTAATAATATCCAGATTTTTTAAACTCTCCATATTATTTTAGAATACATATTTAAATACACTAGCCAAGGGACAAATTACCTGTTCAATTAAAGTGTTGAATATTGATTGAATACTGGCTCCAGTTAAATTGTAAGGAAATAAAAATTATTTTGTATTCTTCATATTTCTCAATATTGAAAAGTAGGTGAACTACTTCCAAATTTAAATGTAAATATGTATATAGGTAGAAGGTTTTCATGCTATAAGTGATCTGAAAAAGCCATTAAGTTAGAATGTACAATTTGTAGAATCTCCAAAGTCTTTTATATAGAATTCAAAACAAATAATTATTTTAATTATTTTAATCTGTAGGACTATTCTATATAAAAGACTTCAGTGTTCCTCTAGAATTGCTTTATATAAATATATATATCTGAAAAATCAGAGAACCTACATTATATTTTCATTTAATTTATCATAAAAAGCACACATCCCTTCTTTGTAAGCAAATTTTACATATTGCATAAGCCATAGTGCAGCATATCAGTACCAAAATAACACTCTTTCCATGATATGGTTGGGACTATAGAGACTGAGAAAAACATTGTATTCTGTTACTGAATAGTCTCAATGTAGAAAATTGTTCATCTCATTTCACATCACTCAGCTAGTAAATGAACAAATATTGGGGAAAAAATAGCTCTGTCAGGGCTTATACATAATTCCAATCCTTTTCTCTCCCCTTTTTTCATGAAGTCTCTGTCATAGGAATCTGTCAGTGAAGGGCAATTCCAGTAGGTGGAGTGATAGTAAAGCAAATGCTCTCTGACTATAACTTTCTGCTTCTATTATCAACTTGAATGGAAATTAGCATAAATCATATGAGGTTAACATAGAATAGAAGTAAAAAGCCTAAGTATAGATAAAGGCATTGCTTTATGGAGTAAGTGTACTACTGTAGAACAAAAACATATTCCCTTTAGTCTTCAATTTTCTCTCTTATTTTCCCTTTGCAGATTCAAAAGTTTTCTGGAGAACTTGCATTTACTGCAGAAGTCTGAGAGACTAGCTCATTATCAGCAGCACCAAATTTGACAGAGGAGCTCCTGAGTAACGTGCTGGGGGAAATCAGAGAGGACAGGCTCAGGCAAATTCAACGATGGTATTTGGGTCATTTGAGATTTCAGGGAGAGGCTTTTCTAATAGGGCACAGTCTTGCCCACCCACTCTTGTTTATTCTGCTCAGAGCCCTCACTGTCCTGTACAGAAGCAAGACAGAAGAAAGGGACAGGGGCTCAGGGCGGGTAGGATGGGCTTGGGGTGGGGGGGTGCTATGGGCGGATGTTCTCTGTGCATCTAATTCTATTGCTCCTGGGAATCATCATATGCCGGCAGTTTATTTACCAACTAAGTTTAAATAAAATAAGAGAAATATATCCACTTATGCTAAGTACATTTATCTCCAAAACTGAACAGAAAAATTAATGTTTGTACTTTATTATCAGATTTTTGATTTAGAACAGAAGTCCCCAACCCTCACCCAACTCTAGGCACAAAATTTTACACAGAGTTTCACTTGAACAAGTAAAAGGAAGGAGGGTGCCCAAACGAAGGCCGTGGGATCGCTCTTAGAAGGGACAACAATTTACAGGTACCGCCTGTCTGTTTTCTATCTCTTGTGAGTAAATTTAAGGACACACCAGGAAGCCAGGACATTCTAGTTTAGAATTATACAGATCTGAAGGCGACTTTGTGCTTGTTTTCCCTTTAGTCTGTCGAGTGGACTATGTTAGTCCAGCATATGTCTTCACGCCTTGAAGGCTAGATTACAAGTAATTCTGCAGTGGTGCACACGGACATATGACACCTTCAATCTTTTTCTTATCTTCAGTGTACCACAAAGAATTAAAATCAATTGAAATAACACATATTTCATTAGCCTAAATTTTATTCCTTTCTGTTATGTCTGACTTTGGATAAATCCATACACCATTTTTCAAATATGCGTGAATAAGAAAACATTACCGTATACCATAAATTTCATATACTACAATTAGTACTTATCAGATATTTCCCTTACTGATAATTCCACAGCATTATAATTTTGTGTCATCATAAGAAATAGAAAAGTCTATGAAATATTGAACTAGTATTTTACTAAAGTTACTCAAAATAAGACATAAGTATTTAAATTTATCCTCTCATTCTTATTCTCTTTATCTCCCTGTATATAAACTTACTAACTTAGAAAAAAATGTATATTAATATATATAATGTAATTTGTATACTTTTACCTTCTATTTGAATTTACCTCGGTGGGACTTATTAGATAATGGAGTATAAGATTCCAAAACTCCAAAAGCACCTCATAATGGACATTTGCATTACCATAATTGAATAGCCCAGGAGTTAACAAAACATGTTTTAAGATCTAAACAAAAGTGAATCTTTAATCAAGACTACTCTTGATTCATTTCAGAAATGTTAAACAGAGAGAAAAATCAGTGCTTTCATGTAAATATTTTCCACCTCATAATCAACTCAATTTTTTGCTAATTCCTCTTTTCCGTATAATTCCATATCCCTTACAAGCACATAACCATTTTTGGCAGACCTGCATAATCCCTGAGGACATATTGACATTTTTTCCTCATTTTGAGAAGATAAAAAATTTATGAGTTACTACCAAGAGGATAAAAGTATCTTTTCAGGGAATAGTCAATCAATTAAGTGAAATAAATTTTATTGGAATATATAGTGTGTTGAAGGGAAGACTCCCTCTCTCTGATTTCATATGAAGGCATTTGTGTTAGAATATTCCTCCTTACTTCTCTCTCAGCTTTTATTTCTCCACTGACTAGTTATCTGACTAGTAGGTAACAAGACATTTGCTGAGTGGTTCGTATTTCTTGACTTTATAAAATTAAAGCATTTAAAGTTTTCAGTTGCAGAGCCATTTGCTCAATTTTTTTTCCCCCATCTCAACCAGTAAGAGGCAGAGGTGATTAAAAACTCAAGTTGCTTGGTAGAGAGTTTTTATCTCAGATAGATGGGTAGTTTGAAGGCATTTACAAGTCTACAACCAGGGGAAAAGGAAAAGGAAAGAATAATAGTCAACCTCTTTTAAAGAGAAATCAGAAGCGATTTTCTGTATTTTTTTAGTCGTAGCTTTTATATCCACCGGACTATTTTCTGTGATTTTTCAATTAGCCTCCAGTTTAAGACAGAAAGAAATGCTATATATCGACACCTTTAATGCCCCAGATGTTTATGACATTCTGATAACCTCTCTGCTGAATATGATTATATATTGAATATAACATATTTAACTTGAGGTATAAACTTGGAAATACTCTAAACTGCTCAAAAAGAGGACAATCAATGACAAGATGGCAGCCTTCATGCTGGGCTCACTGCTGCGGACGTCCCTGCAGGTCAGGTCTGCACCTTTTTTCCCACCGTTATCTGTCACCACTGAATCCCATAACCCGCGGGTCACCATGACTGACTCTGCCAACTGTGATGCTCATTGCAGACCAGTCCTGGGGATTTTCTCTCTGCTTACTAACCAGCTTGGCTCAGGGGAGGTCTGAGCTACATTTGTAAATTTGGTTTTCACAAGCATGTAACTGGCATTGAAAGATGGGAGGTTGAGTCCTGTTTGAGGTGGTAAGTGTAAGCAGATAAGAGATGAGGTCCGAGGATTGAGACCTCAGAGATGCCAATGCTAAGATATGAGAACTGTGCAAAGGAGACTGACAGGAGCTGTCAGCTAGGGTGGAGGACAACCAGGAAAGTGGGATGGCAGGAAGCAACGGATGGCAGAATTTCAAGGAGTAAGGAGTGGGCAACTTTGCTCAAAGTCGACAGGGCAATTGCTATAAAGGGAGCAAAAAAAAAAAAAAAAAAAAAAAAATGGGCCAATAAGTGGAGAGGAAAGTCGATTAAGAATTAGTTTTCCTTTAGCATGGCAGAATTAACAGCATGATTGTGTATTAAAGGGAAAGATCCGGAGAGAGGGAAAAGTTGATGATATGTAGGAGAGAAGGGAGAGTTGCTGGAACTATACTTTTGTGTAAGGAAGAGGCAAAGGGGTATTTGTATGAAGTTTGGCTTTAGGGGTACTGACAGTTCATCTGCAGCAATGTTGTCCAATAGAAATCTAATGTGAACCACATATGTAATTTAAAATTTTTCTAGTATTTACAACAAAAAAGTAACAAGCTAGTGAAACTAATTTTAATATAATATTATGATTAACCAGGTATATCCAAAATATTGTTATTTTAACATGTAGTCATTATAAAAAGGATTTATGGACTATTCCCATTCTTTTTTTTATACTGGAGTTTCAAAGTCCAGTATGTATCCTACATTTAAAGTAAAGCTCAGTTTGAATGCTAAATTTTTCACCATTAAAATGCAAAATGTAGTTCTAGCAAAACAATAAAGTTGTTTGCTGTTTAATATTAATTTAATAAAAATTAAGAGTTGCATTCCCCAATTGCAATAGTTTCATTACAAGTGCTTACTAGCCATATGTAGTTACTGTATTGGCAGAGCAGGTTTCTCACAGGGGGGAGGGCAGAACATAACACACAGATACTGATAAGTGAGTAGATAAAGTAGGAGGAATTTATGGAAATGCTCTTCTGATTGGTTCTAATTTTAATAAGGAGAACACAAAGTCATCAACTGAATATGAGGATGTGGAGCAGGTTGTCAGCAATTTAAGGAAAGGCAGACTATGTAAAATAGTTAGGAATGGACAGGAAGAATAGTTGGGAGACTTGGAGTAAGTACAGAGAAGTGAGAGATGGCCAGGAAGTTGAGAGTGGATTCAAGAGAACATTGTATTTATAGACCAGGGAATGCAGGTAGGATGTGAGAGAAAGACAGGAAATCAAAAGCTAAAAGACGGCAAAAAGATGGTGGGATAAATGGATTGAAAGTCCCAGAGGGGTTGTTATTGGGGTATTAGAATGAGCAAGCTAGAAAGAAGTGATGGAGAATAAGATACACAAAATTGAGGTAATAGTGAGATTGCATTTATTGGTATTGAAAGAACTAGGGTATGGAAATAACAGTTAAAGAATGGAGAACAAAAATCCTTGAAGATGAGTTCAGAGATCAGAGTGATAAGAGTATGATTTCATGTATATTGAAATCAGGAATCAAGACAGGAAAAGCATTGGAGGGAGTGACAGTGAGCCACGATCCAAAATCACAGAACAATGAAAGGGCTATGGTGGATGATGCAACAACGAGAAGTAGTGGGAGGTAAGCCCAAGGCATGAGAGGTTTCCAGAAGGAAGGAGGTCTGGAAGCTGCAATGATGAGCAAAGAAAACATTACCTATTCTACCTCCAGACCCAGTCTTGGGAGAAGAAATTTACTGGGGAAGCTGTCAGGAGGGATTCAAGATTCAGCTATCAGTGGTTCTCAACCCATGGGTCGCAACCCCTTTGGGGGTCAACTGACCCTTTCACGGGGGTCTCCTAAATACATCCTGCATTTACATTATGATTCATAACAGTAGCAAAATTAGTTATGAAGAAGCAATGAAAATAATTTTATGGTTGGGGGTCACCACAACATGAGGGACTGCATTGAAGGGTCGCAGCATTAAGAAGGTTGAGAACCACTGACTAGACCAAAGCATGAAGGAGATGTTAAGAAGTTGAGGATTTAGATTTTGATAATGGTAGACAATGAATTGAGAGGGCCCAATGGAAGAATTTTAGAAGGTGAAGAGGGGTGAGAAATGGGGATAGGATAGGATGTGTGCAGAGCAGAATAGAATGCAGTCTTACTAAAGCACTGTCATTAACTGGTAAGAAAATGCATTACAGTACAAATGTAGGCAAAGGACATAAAAACATTCACAGAAGAAATAAAGCCAATACATGTTTTAAAAGTGTACTGTATTGAGAAAAAGATTAATGGGTTTGTGGATAGCAATGCATTTTTAGAGACTCTCTTCCTAATCTATATGACATACAGACACACGGTCACACAACTTTCAAGACATAAAGTGATTTAAAGTATAATATTATATATGGTACATTGTGACTTGAAAATGATGTTTCCAGTAGAATGTTATATTAGCACAAAGAAAGTACATTCCAGAGAAGGATAAAAAAATCATTATGTGGTAAGTTCCATCTTATCTAGATGGCAAAAGAGGTCATGTCAGTCATGAAGGACAATTCCAAACTAGAGCAGCTGAGCAAAATTCCATTATAAATCATCTCAATATCCATAGAATCAATTTTACAAAGTCATCAAATCATGACCTCATTTTGATAGTGATGTATAAAGTAACTGCAGACCTGGTTTCACCACTAACTAGTGTGCAAGTGTGGACGATGCCTCCTCCTCTTTTTGAGTACTATTTTCTCATCTGTAATATATGAGGATTAGAATAGGTGATCTCTAAAAGCCCCTACAGAATAAATATTCTATTTTTTCCTAAAAATACAGAGACAATGTAACAAATGTAACAAAAATGCTATTCTTGCTTCTCAGTAACCAAATTCTTAATGAGATTGTGTTGAGTTTTAAATGAAGAATAAAACAATGCAGATTTATTTAAGCTAGATGCACCAGTCAGCTACAAATGCGGCTGAATTTTTTTACCTACTTAGGGACCAAAAAGTCACACATTAGTGTATTTATTAAAGAGACAATGTTTCTGGAGGTTTGTAAGTCCTCAAATTTAGTTGTATATGAGTGACTGGTTATTACCATATATATCACATGCTAAAAGTATGGACATACAACAAAGAACTTTTAGCATTCCAGATCATTATAATTCAACAATAATAGCCTCAAGGCATTAAACGTTTTAGGTGCAAAAGTAAATTGTATGCTCATAAAATAGTCTACTGCAGGATTTCTAAGCTTCAGCACTATTTACACACTGGGCTGGATAATGCTTTGTGTGGAGAGCCATCTGAGCATTGTAGAAATTTTAGCAGCATCCTTGGCCTCTAGATACTATCATCAATCCCTCCCAGTAAGTTGCAGTGACCAAATATATCTTCTAGCAGGCAAAATGGTCCCTATTAAACACCATTGGTCCATTGCAATGTTGCCCATGTCTGCTTGGCTATCCAGAAAAGTGTTCTTTAAAATGTTCTTCTCATCCTAACACTCCAGGATGAATTGCTTCAATACATCACAGAAAGGGCCAAGGAAGGGGAAGGGAGGGGGGAGGTTTAGGGGGAGGGAGGGTAATGGGTGGGGCGACATCTATGGTGCACCTTAGAATAGGTACAGGTGATTGCACTAATGTACACAGCTAAGAATTAAAGAAAAAAAAAAAAACAAGACCAAAAAAAAAAAAAGTGCCTTTCAGGAATCAGGCATCATTTCAGATGTTGGGGGGCAGGGCGTGCAATACCAATATACCAGAGACAGACCTGTTCCCTGCTCTCATTGTCCTACATTCTAGTGAGGGGAGATAGACCTTTAGGAACCAGCAAATAAATATGCAACTCGGAGAAAATCAGCATGTTACGTGTGGGGGGCCTGCATGTCTTTACATAGGGCTAGGGCAAAGGGTACATGTTGGGGGTGAGGGTGGGAGAAGAGAGAAATGATGAGACTAGAGAAGGAAGGAAAAGGCTTTTCATGCATTAAGGGGAGTCAGAAAGAGGATGTGGGCTTAGACTAGAATTACAGAAAGAGTACTGGTTTATGACCACAGAGAGACCTCGGGAGTGGCTGCAGGGAGGCCCATTATCAGGCTGTCTGACGGATGTAGGCATGAAATGATGAGGTGTTGGTGAGGAGCGGGTGGGAAGGAGGGCCATACAGTGCACAGGACCAGGTCTGTGAGGGCAAGGGAGGATCTAAGGGCACCTTCCTCCTTCCTCCCAGGTTTCAGGTTCCTGATAAGCTTATTCTTAGGTTTTCGCCTCCCGGCACAGGAGGGCCTGGGCAGCACATGTTCCCTCACGCTCAGTGCCGTCACTCTAGTCTGTATACTTTCAGCTTTAAAACTCTATTCTTTACTCATGGAATGTCATACAAAGGGCTAAAAAACTAAAATTTTACTCTGTGTCCTTTTCCTAGAAAGTAATAGGTATGAATTATGGTCTTTCAACTTAAATATTATGTGGTGTATCTATTTGGTGGGTTTGCTGTTCTGGGTACCACCCCATTGTGTGTGGCCTTGCTGTGACAGTGGGGCAGCCACAGAGCCTACTGGGGCAGTTCCCTCACTGAACAGTGCTGTTGGGCTGTGTGTCTGCCCAGCATGGCAAGGTGGGAGGGAGAAGCCCTCATTTGAACATACCGGTTGTGGACTACATTCTTGTGTCATCCCTTTTCCCCCTGTTTATTGTTGAAACTCGACTCTCCCCACCCCCTTGTGATGATATTGCTAGGTGGGGCCTTTGGGAGGTGATTAGGGTTAGAAGAGGTCATGAGGGTAGAGCCTTCATGATTGGGATTACTGTCCTCATAAGTGACATGAGAGTTTGCTCTCGCTGACAGGAGCAGGTGGCAATCTGCAGCTGGCGGAGTGCCCTCTCCATAACTTGACCATGCTGGCTCCCTGCTCTCAAACTCCCAGCCTCTAGAACTATAAGGAATATATTGCTGTTGTTTACAAGCCACCTAGTTCATGGTATTTCGTTCACAGCAGTTTGAGGTAAGACAGAAAACTGGTACCAAAACACAGATGTGCTGTTGTAACAAATACCTAAAACTGTGGAGGCAGCTCTGGGTAGCAGGTGGAGGCTGCAGGAATTTTGGGATGCATACTAGAAATATGGATGTTGAGGGTGATTCTGGTGAGGATTCAGAAAGAAAAGGAGAGCTGGAAGGAAAGCCTTAAGCTTCTTAGAGAACCCCTGCATAGTCCTGAATGGCACGTGGGTAGTGGTGAAGGCCATTCTGAGGCGGCCTCCAGAGGACACAAGAATCATGTTACGTTGTTACAAACTGGAGCCAAGGCCATCCTTGTTATAAAAGTAGCAGAGAACTTGGCTGAATTGTGTTTGCATTTTATTGTTTTCTGAAAACAACTTTTGAAGGATGAAATTGGATATTTAACTGAAGAGATTTCTCAGCAGAGTGTTAAAGGTGTGACCTAGCTTTTCCAGATTGCTTAAAGTAAAATTCCAGAGGAGAGAGAGGACTTAAAGACAGAATTGTTAAGCAAAAAGATTTGAAAAATTCTTAGCCTATTCATACTGCCAAAAAAAATGAGAACACTAAGCAGCCCTTTGGTAAGGAGATGAACTGTTGGCGTGAGCCATAGATTGGTTGCCCACCCAGCAGGAAAAGCCAGTTTAAAGCAAAAGGGAATGGGAAGGGAGGGAATGAATGAGTGAGGTGTCAGACTTCTTGGATTCTTCAAGGCTAGGGAGGAATGACCCTGCATTCAATTCAGAGACATTCAGGGCTGCTTCCTTGGTTCAAAAGAGAGGGACCATCACCTTGCTTCCAACACGCCAGATGCCTTCGACTCACAGGGGATGAGGCCACACACAACTGTAGGGATAGGAGTGCCCAGAGCTGGGGGGTGGCACTGATATCCCGTAGAGCTGTGGGGCAGTACTTCTGCCCTGGTGCGTCCAGCAGGTGGGGTGGCCACTCCAATAGTCCAGAAGGCAGGACTACTTTCCCAGTGGGCCTGTGCAGTTTCCTTTACTAGGTTTCAGACTTGCTTGAAACCTATCAAGTGTCTGTCCTATGCCTGTCTCACCATTGTGCTTTGGATGCACCTAACTTGTTTGGTTTCATAGTTTCACAACTGGAGAGGAATTTTGCCTCAAGGTGAATCATTCTTTGAGTCTCACCCGTATCTGATTTAATACATTTTGATATAGACATAAAAACTACATGAAGGCACATGATTTTGTAGTCACATGTTGCGTTTGCAGGTTTTCAGAACAGCTTGTTTGTGATCACTGTGCACCACGTGGGCTGGTCCGTAGTGACGCAAGAGGAGGCAAGAGAGTGCGGAGAGCAGACTGTCTCAGGAGTGCTGTTTAAAAGAGAAACCATCCTCTTTCTGCAGCTCGGCTTCCTAAACACCTGTGATGGGTGTGTGAGTGTGTGTGTGCTGGGAAGGAGCAGACTGTAGGGGCTTGGAGTCAGACCTGGGCTTCCAGCTATGGTGTGCTGGAGCCAGCTTCTACAGGCTCTGGACAGCGCATTGTTAAACATTCAGGAGTTGTGCAAGCCAGTGGTCAAGCCCTCGGTAACTAGAAATCAACCACAGTGGGAGTGTTTGCACCATGGGAATCGACAATTACAACAAACCAGGCCTTTTCCTGCCCCCTCCACAGTGACCTGGGTTACTAGCAAACCCTTGGAAGTCAGGCTGCTCTACTTCCTCCCCACTGACTTTGGGTAAACAGCATGGCGTTTCCCAGCTTCCCCTCACCTGTGAAATGGTAATTCAAAAATCTAAAGACTTAAATGAAATAATGGATGCACAGTGCTTTGCATACTGCTTGTTTCCTCTCAGGAGCTTAAACTGTGGTTGCTGCTGTTGTATAGTACCTGCATATACTGAGCACACAGACCAATTCACTTCCAAAGGAGGTCTTCTTATCTCCATAGCACAGGTGGGGTAACTGGAGTTCAAAGACATCAACTCACTGCCTGATACCATATACCTAGTTCCTGTGCAACAAAGGCACAGGGCTTCAGAGCTGACTCAATTTCCACTTTCCATGAAGAATCCCTCCTGCTGGGTGGTAGCAAGCCAGGCCCTGCTGCCCCTCCCCTTTATTTCTGCTTTCCATGCAGCATCTCTCCTGCTCGGTGGTAGTAAGCCAGGCCCTGCTACCCTTCTCCTTTACTTCTGCTTTGCATGCAGCATCCCTCCTGCTCGGTGGTAGGAAGGCAGGCCCTGCTGCCCCTCTCCTTTATTTCTGCTTTCCATGCAGAATCCCTCCTGCTGGGTGGTAGCAAGCCAGACCCTGCTGCCCCTCCCCTTTATTTCTGCTTTCCATGCAGCATCTCTCCTGCTTGGTGGTAGTAAGCCAGGCCCTGCTACCCTTCTCCTTTACTTCTGCTTTGCATGCAGCATCCCTCCTGCTCGGTGGTAGGAAGGCAGGCCCTGCTGCCCCTCTCCTTTATTTCTGCTTTCCATGCAGAAT
>CAUYPK010050609.1:0-27659 GCA_963574355.1 Loris lydekkerianus
CAATAACTGTGAAATTGCCAGGAAGGCTATGTTAACCAGTGTGATATAAACGTGTCAACTGGTCTGTGAAACTAGTGTATGATGCCCCATGATCATACCAATGTACATAGCTATGATTTGATAAAAATAAATAAATAAATAAAATGACTAAAATGATTTATACATACACATAAACATAGAGCTGACCTTTGAACAAAGCAAGGTGCAGGAACCAGAGGCATTAACTCCTCAGTCAAAAATCTTGGTACAATTTTTGGCTACACCAAAATGTAACTACTAATAGCCGATGTTGACCACAGCCTTATTGATAACATAAACAGTTGATGAACACATATTTTCTGTGTCATATGTATTATATGATATATTCTTAAAATATAGGAAGTTAGAACAAAGAAAACTTTATGAAGAACATCATAAGAAAGAAAAAATGCACTTAGTACTAAGTGGAATTGGATCTTCACCCTCCTTAACTTCTCATTGAATAGGCTCAGCAGAAGGAGAAAGTGGAATGGTTGTTTTTTTTTTCCTCTTAGGGATGGCACAGGTGGAAGAAAATGTGTGTAATTCACCTGTGAACTGTGTGTATGTGTGTGTGTGTTTGTTAACAGAAATCAATGAAATAAACAGTTAAGAAATAGAAAATAATGAAATGTTAAAAATAGCACAAAGAAATCAGTAAAGGCAATGAAATTTCAATTAGCTAAATTAAAATGAAAAGAAAGAAGATAAAATCTACCAGTATAACGAATGAAAGGTATCACCAAGATTTTATACACTAATGTTTCAGTGCAAAGATTTCAAAAAAAATTTTATGCCAATAAATCTGATAACTTAGATAAAATAGAAAAGTTCTGTGAAAGAGATGGCTTAACAGAATTGAATTAAGCAAAATTAAAATTTTAGTAATTCTGCATATATTTAAAAAAATGAAATAGTAATTAACCACACCCCAGAAATAAACAGACAAAAGAACAAAAACTAACATACAATAACTGCTACTGAGCCTAGATTGTTTCACAGATGAATTTTCTCAAGTGTTTAAGGAACACTGAATGTATTAAACATTCAGGAAATAGAGCATGAGGAAATAGTTACCAACTTTTCATAAAGCCACCACCTGATGTTAAAACTAAGCAAAGATATAATCAGAAAACTATAGAACATTTTACTCTATGGACCTAGAGGCAAAGATTCTTATCAAAATATTAGCACACTGAATCTTACAAAAGTAAAAAGATTAATTCACCAGGACCAAGTGGTGCTTATTCTAAGAATGCAAGGCTGAATCAACATTTAAAAAGCATATGCAAAATGTCTATAATGCCCTTACTAACAGGTTAATAGAAAACTGTAGGATCCCAAAAGATGCCGGAAAAAAATTGACAAAATTCAACTCTTTTTCATTAAAAATAACAACAGTGAAAAAATAAGCAGGAACTCCCTCAACACAGTAAACTCTGACTATGAAACAGAACACAATTACAAATAAACAAAACTTACAGTTTTTATTGCAGAACATTGTTTGTATTGTGAAACCCTAAATGCTTTCTTATCAAGAACAGAAGAAAAGAAACTCTTTTCACCATTCCTATTAAATATCATATATGCGATCCTATGCAGTATAATAAGACAAGAAAAATACATAAAAATCAAATAACTGAATGAAAATCGAAAGCATTCTGCTGAATGAAGGAGCCAGACACTGTAGCATAACACAATATGAATGCATTTCTATGAAAGTCTAGAAAAGACAAACGGCACATTTGGGGTGATGGAAATATTCTTTATCATGAACTGGTAACGGTTATATAAATATATAAATAACATTGAAAGTCTCACTTAAACTGTACCTTTTGTGTTTTTAATTTACAACTCAGCATAGTTGATTGAAATTATTTGTTAAGTCCAGATATGCAGCCTAATTCCAAGATTCTTTATGATCACCTGGAATGGGGTGACTTTTATTTCTACTAATGAGAACCTCCAAAGGATCTCTTTTTTTTGTTTTCCTTTTTCACCACATCCAGCCCAGAACACTTTCCTATTATGGTATTTTTGTTTCCTTTTGAGCTACAATAAACACTATGTAGTAACTAGGCATTTAAAAATTTAATTTGTTTAAATTACTGTAGGAAAAAGAACATATTTTTATACAGGAAAACATATTGAAAATTAATTTAAAAAAAGTCTGTCTGCAGCTTTGATGCATTATCAGTGGCCATATTTAATTAAATACTTTCTTCACTGAGGATGCATTTTTCCTCTGTTTTCTTGTCCTCCTCCTTGCAAGCTTAGGTTAGTGGTAGTTTTGTTGAATGCTAGTCTATTTTCTTTTTGCTGTTTGTTGTTTCATGCTCTTCTTGTCTCTAAAATTCTACATACTATGGGTTATCAATAAATGTCTAGATGAACTAAGAAAAATGTGAAGGGATGATGATAAATATTTATTCATTTTATTTTGCCCTGTTCTCTTTAGGATTCTTGACCTATGCAGAAACATGCTGGCCATTTTTAGTTTCTGAATCTTCTTAACTGATTTTATTTTGCATTACAGCTTGCCCTGGCAATGTGTTAAAATCTTGCATAGGTGACAATTTCTATGCTACATCTGGCTTCAGTAAAAAGTCCCTAAACAATGTTAGCTCCATCTGCGTATACTCATATCTATATCTTCTGTCAGTAGAAAGAAATGAAGCTCTTACTACTGAGAATCAGAGTTCTAACACCCTACTATAGTAACTTCGAGGAGAATTTTCCATTTTTCACCTTTTTCTTCTATTTTGAAGGAGATAGAAGCCACTTCTATTGTTCATTATGCTTTGTCCCCCAGAATAGTTGCATACAAATTCTGTTTTATTCATTATCTATAATAGCATTCTACCTGTATTATATTCCTCAGAAACTTTAACAAGTCTAATCAAAATCACATAAATAGCATAAAATTTTCTTATTGCAGACCTCTTTCTGTAAATTTCTATAAACTTTTATTACCATACTGTCTTTGGAAATAACTCAGTTAAAATTCTATGGGGAAATATTTATTGCAAGTGATTAATTACTACTATAAATAGGATACAACTAGCCTTGTGCTAATCAAGGAGAAGAAGAGAAAGACTATTAGATTGAAGAACAGAAAACACAATGAAAATGGAAATCAGGTTTCCCATGGGTGCATAAGACAGTAACTTAGTACACCCAACCAAAGAATGTTATCATCTACTCTACAGTCTACTGTGACATGTTACAAAAGAGGCACAAATTCTCCCTCTTTCCTTTTGCAATATGATGTTTCATCTTCTTCCTTCAAGATTGGAGTCTGTTTCTTGACTTCTTAAATCTGAACTAGTGTGATGGAAATATGTTGAAAGCAGAGAATTAAAATCATCTATACATTGTAACATGTCCTCTCTTGATGATCTCTGAACCTTGAAACCAGGTTACAAAGTCCAGACGAATCTGATTAATGATGAACAAAATGTCTCCTAGTATTCCTATTACTCTGGCAAACCGTTTGATGGTTGTCTGACATGTACATGAGCCCACCCTACATCATCCATCATGACCTGACCTGTCAGCTGTAAAATGTGCAGCCACACAACTGATAAAAATGAAAAAGAGTCAAAAATTCCATTTGTCTATGCATTTTAGATGTGGGAGGTAGATAGGCTGATCTCTCCACTTACCCTCCAATTCAAAATAAAGCATGCAGGTGGGCCATCCATGCAGCTCCTGCAAGATCACCAAAGAGTCTCATCAAATCACGTAAGAAGGCAACCCAGTCAGGAGAACATCAACATGATCCCCATCACCGTGTGGGGGATCAGCAGAACAGGTGGGTTAAAACCTTTGGACTCCCTATCAGCAGTGTAGACTAGGGAAGTTAAGATGTCTGCCCTGAAGAGACAAAATTTGCTTTCCCTCTCCCCTTTTTCTAAATATATTTTATTAAACTTTTTCCAGACATTCCATTACCTTATGTTCCTGATTACCCCACCTTCCTAGGAGCAAAGAGAGGATTCCATCTACTCTTATTTTTAAATTTTAACAAGCATTTCTTCTTGCACAAATGCTTTACATTTGAGCACAATAAAAGACCCCTGAGATATTGGAACGAGTCTGTACTGCCTCAATCTGACACTCAGTGCATGAGACAGTATAAGCCTCTCCAGACTTCTTAGACTTTATGCATTAAGTTAGTATGAAGCCTCCTTTTTCCTTCAGCACTGTCTCCCTTCTTATCCCTCAGTCTGGGTTGAGGTCCCACAGGTTGACTGTAAAACATTTATAAAGCCTAAATCGTTATAACCTCATGTCAATTTAATAAACACTTATCAAATGCTTGTTAGTTAGAAAATGAGTAATACAATCATAGAGACAAGTAATAAGAATTATATACATTAATATAGCATGAAATCACCATAATTTTATGATCTATGTTGTCAAATATATTCTAAATGGATTTCAAAGTCACTATCTGTATTAAAGATCTATGTGAAACCCCAGTGAAAAAGTGTGTAGCACGTGACTTTGGAAAACAGGAAGTAGAACATATGATGTATTTATTGCAGGTGGTCTCCCGGTAGGACAGCATTTTCACTTTATTTTTTGCATTGCTTAAATATAATATGCATTATTACTATGATATTTTTCTCACTAGTAAACAAAAGTATCTTCTAAGAGAGTAGAAAAGCTGTAACAACTGCAAGTGCCTCAGCCTGTACTCAATCAAGCCCCATCCCTTTCTGCATTTTTCTTGGCATCTTAGGAGAAAAACCAGGAATGCTAATTCTCAGAATTCCTATTTTCTTAGATTCAACTAACGAGGGTCCCCAGAATATTTGGAAACAAGTGAGAAAGAAAATCTCCTGTTTCCCCACAGTAGCTGCAGGCAGTGTATATATTGGATTCCTTGATTCATTGTAATCTCTCTGTATATGAACACCAGAGATCATATCTATTGCATGTAGGAAACTAAGAACTTAGAGGTGGCTTCCCTTGGCTTCCAGGGACCTCTTGAGAACCACCCACTGTAGGCATGGGGTCACCTGGTATCACTGACTGTAGGTACCTCTGATCCTACACTTTTAGGTTTCTTAAAAGGAAAGTCCTGACTGTTCTATTTTCCCCCAAAACCTTCAAATGATTGTAAAAATTTCTAATTCCATATATTAAATATCTATCCAACAAAATTACCTACTATGCTTTTGTTCCTGAAATGCTTCAACTGATAGTTTTTGTTATTGCAAATGATATTAGAGAAACAGAGCCTCAGTGATAAGAATGTAGGATTAAATTCTCAGACTTGGTTAGAAGTAGAGGCAGACATGACCACAGCAGCCATATAAAATGGGGCATATATTTACATGAAATAGCGTGACATATAGTTACTTACAATTTTCCCTGTATTTTCTTAGAATGAAGAACCCTTTGAAGACAAGGCATAGAGAAATCAAGTGGGTGTTGAAATATAATGCTATAAAGTAGACATCAAGTGGGCTTCTTACTGCTCTGAAGAGCTTCAAGAAAGAAGATGATGTGTAGTTCTATAACTTCTTAAAACATTTATGATCTGATTCTCACTTTGACTGATTTTGGTACTTACCGATAAGAAATGTGACAATTTCAGGCGTATGAAAATTCAGGGGTTTATACAAGTGAGAAAAATTAAAGCTTTCTTAGAAATATAGAACTGACTAATCTGATTCAAAAAGAGGCAGGAAGCCTTGATTCATACTTTCACTCTGTTAGTAACAATGGCTATATGACACTGCAAAAAACTACTTAATCTTCCTATAACTATTCAAAAAAGGAAGAGGTGAAGATGCAGAAGCCCATCTTTGACCTCAGAACAGAGAATTTTAAAGATGTGAAAGCAGTAACCTCAACCATGTGTTCAAACTTAAATGGTGCTACCAATACTTTCCACAGGGAGGCAGTTCTGTTTCTCATATCCTTATAATTGGTTACCTGCCTCTTTGTTCTAGCTTGCCAAACCTGACATTAATCTTGTAGCGAGGCAAAGCCTTTAAACCATTTATCTTTTCAAAAGACACCATGATTTCCTGCTGAACACAAAATAAACCTAAACTCATCATCCTAGCATTCAAGACTTCCATGATGGGGATTACTGGATAAGAGTACTATTATCCCAGCTATTTTTTTCACACTGGAAAATAGTCATCTTGTTAATTGGTACATTGGATAGTTTGCTCAATCCTTCAAAAAGCTTTTATCGACTTTCAATGTGCCAGTTACTATATGAAATTCTAGGGTAATCAGTAAATAAAGCACAGTCCTTACCTTCAAAGAGTTTACATGTTATAATGAAAGACAGAAATATAGGGAGAGGAGTACATATGGTGTGATAGATGCTATGATGTAGGCTTACATAACGAGTTATAAGAACCACATGGCAGCACCTAACTACTATTCAACATAGTGCTGGAAGTTCTAGTCAATACAATCAGAGAAGAGAAGGAAATAAAGGGCATCCAAATGGGAGCAGAGGAGGTCAAACTCTTGCTCTTTGCTGGCAGAGAAAGGCATGAGATAAAACTAGCATCTTATGCCCACATGATACTTGATAAACCAAATAAGAACATAAACTTGGGAAAAGAATCCCTATTCAATAAATGGTGTTGGGAGAACTGAATAACCACATGTTGATACATTGAAACTGGACCTTCACCTTGCACTACTTACCAACATTTATTCAAGATGAATAAAAAATTTAAATCTCAGGCATGAAACAATAAAATCCTCGAAGAAAATGTTCAGAAAGCACTTGAAGATATCAGCCTGGGGAAAGATTTTATGACAAAGACTTCTGTGGCAATTGCAACAACAACAATAAACAAATGGGACTTAATTGTACTGAAAAGCTTCTATATAGCTAAGACAACAACAAACAAAGCAAATAGACAATCTTCAGAATGGGAAAAGATAATTGTATATTACAAATTGGATAAAAGTTTGATAACTAGGATCTACAGAGAACTCAAATAAATCAATAAAAAAAGAGCCAACAATCCCATATATCACTGGGCAAGAGACATTAATAGAACCTTCTCTAAAGTAGATGAATGGCTAACAAACATATGAAAAAAAATGACCATTGTCCCTAATCTTCAAAGAAATGCAAATCGAAACTGCACTAAGATATCACCCAACCCCAGTGAGAATAGCCCATGTCACAAAGTCTCAAAGCTGCAGATGCTGGTGTGGATGTGGAGAGAAGGGAACACTGTTACACTGCTAGTGGGACTGTAAACTAATGCACCCTTTTTGGAAGGAAGTATGGAGAATCTTCAAAGAACTCAAATTACACTTCCCATTTGATCCTGGAATCCCAGTACTGTGCATCTACCTAGAAGAAAAAAAATATCCTTTTATCAAAAGGAAATTTGCACTACACTGTTTATTACAGCTCAATTTACAAACAACCTAAATACCCACCAACCCAGGAATGGATTAACAAACTGTGGTAACAGTCATTAAAAAAGATGGAGACTTTACATCTTTTGTATTAACCTTAATGAGTTAGAACACTTTCTTCTTAGTAAAGCATCACAAGAATGGAGAAGCAAGAATCCAATGTACTCAATTCTAATATGAAGGCAGTAGATGAGCTAATCAAGGGATGGAGCTGGAAAATTAGGTAGTGAGGAGAGGGGAGGAGAAAGGGAAATGGGAGGGTCAAGGTGTATGGCTCAGTATGGGAACAGTACCCAATTAGAAGAGGGACTTTATCTAACAAAATGCAATCAGTATAACCTAATTCTTTATACCCTCAATGAATCCCCTGTCCCCCCACCAAAGAAAAGTAAAACAAAGATGGAAACAATTAAAGGAACCAAATATTTTGATTATTTAATTTCATAAAGAAATAATAGAACACATTTGTGAGTTTTTTTAAATAAAAAATAATATATTAAGCACCAAATATCATCACCCATTTACCATATCATACCAATTTTAGAAATAGTCATAAGGAACTTATTTACATGGGTCATTAACAAAAGTTTTGAGATACATAGAAATTAAGAAACATAAAATTCACACAGACAGAAACACATAAAGGTCTCCCCACCATACTGATAAGCTGAGCAAGTTCAAACATGCACAGGTGAATCAGAAAGAATGCTACTGTGAACTTGGAAATGAAATAATAGACCATAACATTCTGTTTCAGAATTTTCATAATGAGCCACAAAGGAAAGCCCATTTGAAATAATGTTATTTCTTTTTTCTTCTTAAAGGAAATTGAGAATTTTAAGTAAATTTAAAACTCCTATATTTATATGCATATACTACTAATCAGTGTTTTATCTTTGCTAACCCAGAATGAGACTTAAGACCAGAATTTGCCAGGTTTCTCACTAAAGAGCCAAGAAATAGGCACTGAGCTTCTGGATCCTCAACTGAAACCTGGAGGTTCAAGAGAGGTGATAAACTTCAGAAGCCATTTTTTTCACATGCTCAAGATGGATGTGTAATTTCATTATGAAGTAAAAGATTATGAATAAAAAGATTTCCCTCTTCCATATTTTCTTGTCACTGAAGAGTGTTCTAAGCCCAAGTGCATTATAGAGGAATATGTGACCAGCCATCAAATTTGTGGGCACTGAATCTTCTCAATCAGAGAAGGTAGGGCAGTTGGATAAGTCCTTGAGTGCTTTCGCCAGACCAAGCTAACATATTTTATATGTTTCTGGGATAGGACAGAAGGACTCACCCTCCACTTCCAGGGAGACCTATGTAAAAAATAACTTCCTTGTATTTCTGAAGCTCAAGAGTCTTTCCTAACTCACCCCCACCTATGGAATTTTTACTCAAACTTTTCCATTTATTTGATAACTGTGAAATTTTAATTCTTTTAAGATTTTCATACCCTAAAGCAAAAATCAGAATCAGATATCTCTGTTAATTTCTCTGGGCAGTTAGCAAGATTCAGTACAGCTTCCCCTTCTACCTGTGCTAACTATATAATCACATATATTATAGACTGTTACAGAATGAGAACTCACAGCCATGTTCCAAATGAATGTAGAAATTTATACATTAATTGATGAAAGCACTCATATGAAAGATGGGTATTTCAAAAATGAAAAGAAAGTAAAACAGAAACATACTCCATTCATTCCAAGAAGATCTCTCAGAGACTTATGAGGTCAACTTGAAAGTCTGTCTTAGAAATATAAGTTCTATGATTGCTTGACATACTTTCTCATAGCTGTCATAAACTCTGGAGTATCTCAAACTCATGTGAAATTACAAATGCAGCATGCAATACCCTTTCTTCTTGTTGTTGTTCTTTTCCATCGTTAGTTAGTTCCATCAGAGAAGAGCCTCTCTTAAAGAAGAAGGCTTTTTAATTTTTTAAAAATAAAATATCACTTAATGATTTTATTGGATCACAAAGATCCACTATCCATGGCTCATTAATCACCACAGAGGTGCAGCAATTCACAGTAGAGAGACTTCCCTAGGGGGAGATGCTTCTGAGTTTAGATCTTTTTGAGTCAGCTTATAACTGATCTTATTAATAAGGTATTCCGGGAAAGGAGGGTACTCTGGAATTCGTGTCTTGGTAGCACAGTAAGCATGACTTTTCTGTAGCATTTCTAATTTTCTCTATAATTACACTTTTTATTTCTACCATTATGTACTGTAAGCATCAGGAGAAATATCAGCATGTCTTATGCGCCTTTAAGTCAGTATTACAAAAGTCAATGCTCACTAGTTGTTGAATTAATGAATCAACCCTCTTATTTAGAAGGATGCCCTCTCTGGGAATTTGTGATAGCACCAAGTCTAAAACCAGCATGTTCTCAAGGAAATGCTATTTTCTGAAGATGATTTGATATAAGTTTTTTTTGAGAAGGAAGTAGATTAAAAAGAGGATAATGTTGGTTTAAATAAAAAGAGTCTATTTTCACATTCCTGATTTCAAAGAGGAATGTGCTGGTGAAGATGGTGTCTTGGAGGGAGACTGCCGCCATTTCAATCCTGGTTCTGTGACCGATGGCTCGGTTACTTGGGTAAGTTTCTTAACTTTTCTGTGTGTTCATTTCCTCATTTATGAAATGAGATACTATGTACTAATATCTACCTTACAGGGTTCTTGTATGGGTTAAAGGAATAATATATATAAAGCATTTGCAATAGTGCCTGCTACATAATGAAGTAATATTTAATGATCATTGTGGTGATGGGTGGTTGTGGTTAAGGTCTAGGTGGTTGTTACTTCATAGTTGAGATACTGTGATATCCAAGAGTACATGTATTGAGAAGATCCCAAGTTTTATTTAGTGTAAACCCTCTATAATAGGCTTATTTAGCCCTCAGGGTCACAGTATCCCACAAATTCTGTGGTACCTCTCAGGTTCTGATTTCCAGCTTATTTGCTATGGAGGATTAGTTGGGCAGAATCAGTTCCATCAGCCTGCACTATGAGCACTTCTTTTAATTTCTACTTCTCTTAGGAAAATCAAGATAGCTTATTCCACATGCTTTTTCTGTGGCAGAAAGTTTGAGTGGAAAAACTAACAAACTTTCACCTCCTTCTATGTCCAATCTTGGAGAAAAGGATACAACCTTAATATGTGTCCTCAGTCTATAATGAGTTACTTTCATTTGGCTGTTTATTATAAAAACAATGAATATTTTTATCAATCATTATTAACTTACAAATCCATGTAAAATTCAGATTTTTCAATGTACATCTGTGTAATGATCATATTTGATACAAAAACCTTTCTGCAAACTCTTGACTCAGAATCTTGGTTTCACAAAAGAGAAAATGAAGCTCTGAAAGAGTCAAGATTGAAGATCTAATATCAGACCCATATCTGTGGGCTCCACGACCAGGGCTTTTTCACATTCCCATGTTTATTTCATGATAATCCAAGAAAGAAAAGGAACTTTTCTGTCACCTGCAAGTTCCTTGGGATCTGGGGGCTTTGAAAGCTCTAATTAAAGCCTATAAGATGCTCACCATGTGCCCCAACTACAGACAGAATATAAGCCCATGGCCACAGCAGGGAGGATCCATTTGAAAATCTTCTAATTGATCATTTGTGCACATTTCCCTCAGGAACTATTTGTTGTTTATATGAAAACCTCATGCCAGGGTCAAGGGTGATCCAACATGAATCTATTTGATTAGTCTGACACCCTGGTGGGAGACACCAGACATCCAAGAAGAAAGAAGGGAAACAGTGGGCAATGTTCTAAGCATTTTGCATCTGTGAACTTCCTTATTTTTCAGAACATACCTATCGAGTGGTGCCCTTGTAGTTTCATTGTACAGGTGAGGAAACTGAAGCATAACCAGGTTAAGCACTTTCTCAAGATCATAATTTAATGGGCAGAATCTTGCTGAATCCTCTATTTCTAGAATTAGAACACTAAATAGAAGTTCACCTGGAATATGTTTTCTTTTAGAATTTGTGATTCAGGCATGTTTATCTCATATTGTTCAGTCGGTGACTTCTTTGTTGTTAGTTATATTTTTTATATATATATTTGTGTATTTTTTTTTTTACGAGGGTATCAAGGAAAAGAAAATTCTCAGAGTGTTCCCTTACCATATTCAGTATCACAAATGAATATTTAAATTTAATGTTCAAAAACATATTATGATTAAAATGTCTACTAAAACACAAACTAAATCATTACAAAAGAAAGCCTTTTATGACTGAGCTTTTCAGGAGCTGTTACATGCTCTGGCATGGTTCTTTAGTCCTTGACAACATCAATGCTCTATGGTGTGCCTTCCACACACTGACTGAGCTCCTGAAACTCCACAGTGTTCACAACAGTCCCCCAGAGCATCATGTTAGTGAGATATGCAAGATCCACATGCTGAACTGGTGAGATTTGAACTTGTGGAATTGGATTTCCTCATTTAGGCTGAGACAGTGTTTTTGGAGGATGTGAATTCATTTTTGTTGCAGCTTTGCACATGAGGAAAGGGAACGCACACCAAGATGATGGAATGTTGGGGAGGGCAGGCTCTGAAAGGTGGTGTGGCACAGAGAAGGTGGTGAAGAAGGCTGAGGATGTGTCCCATGTGCAACCCCCTTAGTGTTCTAAAGATTTTAAACAAATACCTGAAGAAAAAACAAAACAAAACATAAACGTGGCTTTGAAGGTGAGAAAGGAACCCTCAAGTTAATGAGAATGGCAACAAGTGATGTGGGTCAGAGTATCCAGGTATGAGCAGGGAACAAGCAGCAGCAGGGCTTGCATTCACCAGCAGAGTGACAGTCAAGTAATAGGCAGCCAAGCAGATTAAGTGATGTGGGAACTAGAAGTACCAAGTCAGCCTGCAGACCTGGAGGAAGGAACCATCAAGAAGGCTGGGAGAAAGGCAGGCAACTGATACATGGACAGGCAGAAAGAGAGTTGCTTTTTAATATAAGGACTGTCTGTCTGTCTGTTTGTCTCTGTGTGTCTATCTACTGCTTGTCCATGTGTCAGTCACACACATACACACACACACACACACACACACACTGATATACAATAGAACCTCCATAGCTGACCACCTTCCTACACTGACACTTCCTTACATTGACCTCATTTCCATAGATTGGACATGCACCACATATACTAAATGGAAGCCCGACCTCTATCTATTAACCACCTGGGTAAGTTGTATCATGACCACTTGAACTGTGACACACAATATTAATTTACCCTTCAAATCCTGACAAGTTGAGTACAGTCTCCACCAAAGAGTAGAACAGGTGTGGGCTTTGGCCCTTAGTTGTATTATTTTTTTCTTTGGTGTAAGTTCTTTTTCGTATTTTATTATTACCACATGTTGAATTAAGCCTAATGCTGTATTGTTTATCACTTGTTGCAGAAAAGTGTTTCAATGTGAAGTACTAGTCTGAATTAGAAGTACATCACACAATTACTGAAGACTTTTACAGTTAGTCCATTAACAATGGCCCAAAGGAAAGATCTCAAAGAGCTGACAGTGCAGGAAAAGGTTGATCTTCTATATTTTCTGGAAAGCAGCAGACAAAGAAAGACAGCAGAATATTTTGGTACCAGCTAGACTACAGTTAGCAACATCCAAAACATGAACCTGAGAAATCTTACCCGGAAAAAAATCAGAGTATTAAATTAATCGAAAAGGAGGAAGAAAAGTGGAGAAAACCAAACATTATTGGGATGCAGCCCAAGACTGCAGAGTAGGCAGGGAAAACCCACAAGCAACTCTGGGATAACTGCTTTTGATATAACCAAGACTCAGCAAATTGAAGTATTCCCAAATATCAAGGTTTCCTGCCCTGACAGTGGTAGGATAATCATAAATAGCAGAGTAAGTAACAGTCAGAAAAATTGGAGATATATTCCCAATATCAAGGTTTCTGGCTCTGAAAGTGATAGGACTTCCTTTACTTGCAAAGGACAGTCATAAATTATGTAGCAATTAACAACCAGGAAATGATAGGTGTGAAAAAATGAAAATCGAAATTAATTAATTTATCCTAGGATACAAAGAAAAAGATACAATGGTATAGAGACCACCTGCAATAGAGATGAGCCTAACCAACTCAGGAGTGAGAGTACCGAAGTGGATAGATCACGGAACCTGGCAATACAAATAATATATTTATCTTCTTGTTGTTATTTATCTGTTTGAATATTAATGTTAATTGTAGAGAGGATAGTTCTCATGGCATGTGGCCATGCTGAAATCTGACTTTGATGAAATAGAAACACTCTGCTGATTTCAGAAAAGCTACAGGAAAGTGATATAGCAAAGATTGTGGCCCCTTACCATCACAGAGAATGGAAACTTACACTGTGCAATTACGAATCCAGAAAAGTGAACTGGGAAGACTAGGGAACTTGAGGATTTTCATATCACAACTAACACGTCTACCTCCTACAGCAACTCTCTTGCTGGTTTGAATGCCAGTTGAAGGTTAGAAGTCTAAAGATTCTGATTCCAATGTGTGTATTTGAAAAGTGGCGACTTTCTGAATTCGGCTTCACTTGAAACTGAATAAATGAACACTAGCCTATCAGTCATGCTGAGAGAATAAGGAAACAGATTTTTAATGTATTCCTTCTACCTTGAGTGAAAAGCACTTCCATCTCCTTTTCGAAGCTTTATTTTTTTTTTAAGCTTTCAATGCAGTGTCCTTTTTGTCATCAATTTCCACAAATACTTGGACAGGGTTTAACACATACCAGCTTTCATATATTACTTCTTGGGGTCTTTCCTTTGCTTACCTGATGTAGGTTAATGCTGAGAATGTTCAAAACTGCAATTTGTGTCAGAAATTGTTCCTCTGAAAAATTTTATTTCAAAATGTTCAAACACTTGTCAGTGTAGCTATCAGGTGATCAAAATAGCCCAGATGCTGAAGCTCCAGGTACTATCCACAGGGTATGAGTCTTGTCAAAAAATCAACCAGGATGATTCTTTTAACTATTTATTTATTTATTTTTTTAAATCAAAAGACAGGTGATGCAGAGAATATTAACTCAAAAGTCAAGAGACCTGGAATCACATTTAAACTTTGTTGCCACCTTCATCTGTAACTTTGGGGGGTCAAAGGTCTTACTTCTTTAGGCCTCAGTTTCCTCAATTAAAAATACAGAGAGTGATATCATTTTCACATAATTATAAGATTTAAAGCCCCTTTAAAAAGTATAGTGGTATAAGAGAAAAGGATAGAAAAGACAGTATTATTTTGATAATAGCAAAACATATAGCAAGTCATTTATGTAACAAGACCTCTGTTCTTTAAACAAAACAAAACAAACAACAAAAAACCAATCCCAGTCCAATTGTAGAAGGTCTTGTGCAAGAGGGAAAAGTAATTTACGCAGATTCTGTAAGCTTATAGGAAAATAATTACCACTCTGTCCTCATACTTAGGTAGCGGAAGGATGGTTAACTAAGAGTTAGTGAATGGGATTGTAGACTGTTTCTTTTACTGACTAATGGTACACTTCCCATCTTTACAAACTTTGATTCTCCTGTGAGCGTGATGAGATGACTGACTGGTGGCTTAACCTGGGTTTTAGATGCTGCCCCCCCCCCCTTTGGTGAATCCCACTTGTGACCCTCATCCACACTGACATGTAGGACAGAATCTTTAGGAAATTGCCAAGGGAAATATAACTAGCAAAAAAGAAAGATGGGGAAAACACACACATACATACATACATACACACACGCACAGATAGGAGATACCAATCCAGAGATACATTCAGAAAATAAAAAAAAAAAAAGAAAAGCACACACAAAAAATTATCGTTCATGATTTCATACATTCTAACATAGGAAAAATAGCAGAGGCTTTAACTCGGAAAAGGTTTACTTTATGTCCTTACCAGCAGTGTCCTCCTGGATGAGTTAACTTACAGAGCTGGTTAACTCATCTGCAAAATGTAGGTGACAATACAAGCCATAGGGTCATTTTGAAGACAAAATAAGAAGTTTTGTGAAGCATCTAGAATAGTTCCTGACACTTAGTGAGTTCTTATAAATGTTGAACTCTTTTCCTCATTTTATTACATATTATCCAAGGAAGCTTATGGTCTATAAGGATAAGCAAAAAGACCCTGTCATCGTAAAAATCCTGAGGAATGAAGTCTCAGCAGTGACAGAAAAAATATAACCCCTGATAAAGGAAGGAGCAGAAGTCAAAAGTCTTTGTCAAGGCTAAGAACAACAGGGCGCAGAGTAAGTGAAATGAGATTTTGTTTGGCTCATCTTAGACTGAAGAAGGGGTTGACTTGGGGGTAGAACTGGGAAGGACACCAGCTTGTCCAGAGATGAAACTGCAATGTGGCAACAGCTACCTAACTCAGATTAACTTTTAAAAACCTGAAATACACCCAGGAGACATGGAAGGAAGAAGCTGAAAATGTGGATGTCCTGAATTTACAAAACAAGATGTGTTACAAGATAAATAGGTTAAAACGCTCCATTTTTCTCAGTGTTCTAATCACAGATTTTGTGGTTTGTGACCTCTGTGATTAGACTTTAATACAGGCTTGGTGAGTCAGGCATGAATTATGCATTTCCCTTTTTTCCTTTATAGTTAAACCTAATCACTTGAACCAGATTCAGATCTCAAATTTTACTGTAACATACATCTAAGAATTCGTCATCCTTTCTTCATTTTTACTTCATTTCAAATCAATACTATAAAGTGTGGTACTCAGATGTTCTTTCTATTTTTAGAATTTAAAAGAGTATGAGTGATAGAATATAATAAAAGCACAACCGTGCTTTGTTTTCTACTTGTCCTATGAAAATACACTCAGTAAGGAAATTCTTCAGTTGCTCTGCATACAAACTCGGGCAATTCCCCGAATTTTCTGATTACTCACAGATTACACATGGATTCAATGGTTATTTTCAATTATTGGCACCATCTCAATTTTATTAAAAAGTCATTCTCTTCTAGATATTAGTTACAATTAACTACCAGTTGTTTAAGTGCTCTCTCTGACTTAGTGTGGATAAATATGGAAGGAAATATTATTCTTTCTTTTTCTCTCTTACTTTTCTCCTCAACATTGAAGCCCTTCTAGGGCTAAAAAGTGAGAAGCAAACAGGGTAAAGGAAACCACAGTTCTTCCTGTCATTCATTGTGTGACCTCCTGCTCATCTGGCCTGCCAGTCATTCAAAGCTGACCATATCTCTCGTAGGTCTGGTAGGTCCTAGGGCTATGTTTCCCTCTGAATGTTGCTCTCAAAATATGAGGGCTGGAAAGTATTCTTTCAGCTACTGCGGCTTCTTCAGCCTTTGCTGTTATGAAAACATAGTGGGATTTCACTAGGTACAGTATGTGAATGGAGGCATGTGGGGGAAAAGAGGCAGTCTGTGGAAAAATATTCCAATGGTGCCATTTTGGAGCTCATGTGAGAGTTGTGAGGGATGAGACTGCAGTCTATCCAGAGGACAGTCTAGGAAATAGTAAGCAAAAATAATGCACAGCCAGCACATGCCAACACATAGTGCATTTCAGGCACTCTACTTAGATTTTAAGGTGTGTAATCCATTCAGTTCCTACAAAAAAATACATGAAAAAAGGTGAAGTGAAACAAAAGATTTTATTTCAAAACATTACAGGGTGTAAATGTTGTTGGTTACATGGATCTCTTTTGTAATGCTTGAAGTCCAAAACAATAGGTACTTGTTCAGATGCAGAGAGAAGGGAACACCTATACATTTTTTGTGGGACTGCAAATTACTATAATTTCTATGGAAAACATATGGAGATTTCTTAAAGAACTAAAAGTTGACTTACCATTCAATCTGGCAATCCTGCTGCTGGGTATTGGCCCAAAGAAAGTCATTTTATCAAAAAGACAATTGTACTTGAATATTTATTTCAATCACATATTCTAAAAAAAAAAAAAAAAAAAAGGAAGTTACTAGTTAGACTTTTACTTCTTACAGAAAACAGATTGATCTTTCTAAACTATGAATTTGATCATACTATTGCTTTTTTTCTGATACTCTCTGCTCAAAGATAAAGACTCAGACTTCTTACAATTACATGGTAATTTGTAATCTAGCAACATCAGCATTTAGAATAGTCTCATTTATGATAGCTGTCTACTCATGGTTTCTTAAAAGGATTAAAAGAATAAATCACTTTAATAATCAATAAAATGTCTCCTGTTGTGGTAAACTTGCCTTAGTGCTCTGGCCTTCAGCCCTTGGCAGGAGTCATTCCCTTTGCCAGGAATGTCTGTACCCAAGCCTCTCCACCTTAGCTAATTCTCATCTGTCCTCTAAGACTTAAATCAGAAGACTCCAGGATGACTACAGTGAACTCATGAAGATCGTGATTATGTTTCTTATGAGTTTAGTGGGCTGGACTCTACAATAGGGATATATGTGGGTCTAATTACCAATTTACTTATCTTTCTCCCACAGGATAGTATTATATAAAATTTCCTTATAAGCAGAGGGATGACATATTCTAAAACATTTTTAGCACATCCAGGATCCCTCTTGGAATGTGAAAAGCATCCAAGAGACACCGTTGAAGGAATATATCATAGACACAGATGTGTTTTTAAAATCTTAATTCTGCCATTTATTTTCCATATCATCTTGTAAAAATTTCTTAAATTTTATGGGGCCTCCATTTCATTAGTATAAAATGAGAATAAATAATATCATGTTTTGAAGTGGAGCAATGATTGAAGTCAATGAGCAAGTAGAGTCTGCATGTGCTCAGTGCGTAGTTAACCTTTAAGCAACACAGGTTGGAACCAGGCAAGTCCACTTACATGCTTATTTTGTTCAAGAAAAGTTATGCCAAGGGTGCCTACGTCTCCTGCCTCCCCTTGTCCACCTCTACTACCTCTGAAACAGCAAGACCCATCCTTCTCACGCTGCTCAATGTGAAGATGATGAGGATGGAAATCTTCATGAAAATCCACTTCCACTTAATGAATAGTAACTCTATTTTCTCTTCCTTGTGATTTTCATTTCTTCCATTTAAAATTTAATTTTTATAGACACATAACAGTCATACATGTTTATAAAGCGTATCTGATATTTCAATACAGTTGTACAAAAATAGAAAATGGTACACAAATTTGCATGTCACCCTGGTGCAGGGGCCATGCTAATCTCTGTATTGTTCCAATTTTAGCGTATGTGTTGCAAAAGCAAAAACATTTTCTTTGTTGTTGCTGACTTCACTGTAAGAATACAGTATACAATACATTTAACATGCAAAATATATGCTGAGAGACTGCCTATGTTATTAGTAAAACTTCCAGTCAATAGTAGGTTATTAGTAAAATGTGGGGAAAATCAAAGGTTCTACTTAGATTTTCAACTGTGTAGGAAGTCAGTGCCTTTATCCCCTGTTGGTCAAGGGTCAACTGTATGTAAATTCTTTCTGTATTCATTCCCTTTCCATTCTCCCTCATATGTAAAGGCAAGAAATGACCTATATTAACTATGAAAAAAGCTGTCTGACACATTGTTGAGGCTAACTAAATGCTGGTTTCCTTCCCTAAAAATAAGGAGGTATTTATATGTCTAGAGTGTTCTTGAATAGCTAACAAGTCTTTACTCAGGTGCATTAAAGTAAAGTGGTCCAAACATTTGTATCAAAGTTTAAATAAAAGTTGAGAGATGAATTTTACAGTTAAATATCAGACATCTACAAAACTTCATGTATCTGTCTATGTGTGTGTGTGTGTGTGTGTGTGTGTGTGTGTGTGTGTTTGATAGAAATAGAGAGCAGGCCTACACTTTTTAAACAAAATCTATTGAAATTTCTATTAGCCTTGGCCATTGTACTTTTATTGCATTCAGAATATGCTATATCTGCTTGTAATCTAGCCTAGCTGGTAAAGCATGTATTGAATGTAATTACAATACTTGGCCCAAAGCACAGTGTTTCCCTTGATTACCTTTTAATTATCTTTCCCATTACCTTTTAATTATGCATCTTTGCTAGTGTTCAAAGTGCTTCTTCTGTGTCTTTAACCCTGACTACGCAAGAACACTGGATTTCCTGAATGCTACGACTACTTCTTGACTCTGACTTTACGCAGCACCTATAAATAGTGGTGTGCTTATCACTGTTTATAAACAGGCCAAAGGGGGAAGGGAATGCTTTGTAGCATTTGTTAACTTCTGTGGTGTAAATATTCCCACTTTGGCCAATTTCAGGATGCCAATGTGATGCCAAGAAGCAGAGGATTGAAAAGAGAGGCCCAGTAGTGTACACATATGGCACTTGCAGCATAGAGATACAATAACTCACACTACCTCAAGACCACACATATTTAATTAAGTATTTCATAAAATACTTAGAAAGTGATGAGTATCAAATTGAGTACTAAGTTGAGTACCAATTTTATTTGCAATATGATTTGTGTTTGCACAATTTACATTTTTAAAAGTATTATGTTTAATAGTCAGATCACAAAGTTCCTGAAAATTCTACAATTAGATCTTAGCTCTGTCATACAATAGCTTAAAATTGTAACCTGGACATCATAGATGCACAGTAAATATTTAAGAATAGTTTTTCGAGAGTACTGGGAAGAAATAGATGCAGCGTGTTGGCTCTAGTCTCCTTTCTATGATACGTAATATAGATCAAATAAAACTCATCCTTTGTCTGAAGACCATTCAAATCGTCAACTTCAAACTTTTGCAGAGGGAACGAGCCTGAGAGTGTTCTGTAATTTGTCTAAAGTGTTTGAGAAAAGAAAAAAATTATAGTGATACAAAATAACTAGGGACAGTGAGAGAATGATTCATAGAAGAGGCTCAGAACTTAATAGAAATATTACTATGATGGGACACAATTACAGGAGGAACTTTAGCTAACACCTGCGATCAGTGTAACCTAATTCTTTGTACCCTCAATGAATCCCAAACAATGAAAAAAAAAAAAAAGTCCTGAATAATATACAGATTAACTATATATATGTTTAACTATGACTAAAAGTGAATGTCTGCAAATGCCTTTGATAGAATTATTAAAGTTATCAAGAAAATCATATAATATGTTATAGTTTATATTTAAATATATAAGAATATATTGTTCACACATAAGTTAAGTTTGGGTAAATTACATATAATTTAACAACATTCTAGTGCATAAAGACAATAGCCTTTCAATTTCATTTTTTGAAAACCTCAGAACTAAAATGAACTTAAGAGATCAATTTCTTCATTTGTTTTGTTTTTGGTAAGAAAACTAATGACCACAAAAGGGAAATAATTTGCCTAAGCTCACTCAGAAGCTCAGAACGGATGCTGAACATTTTTCACATGTATATTGGCCATTTGTCTTTCTTCTTTTGAGAGGCTTCTGTTCATGTCTTTTGCCCACATTTTAATAGGGTCCTTTGAGTTTCCTATTTCTTGATGATTCGCTTCAGTTCTTTGTACATTCTGGACATTAGCCCTTTATCAGATAAAGAGTTTGTGAATATTTTCTTCCATTCTTTAAGTTGTCTATTTGCTCTGTTGATCATTTTCTTAGCTGTGCAGAAGTTCTAATCTAATCAAATCTTTCCTATTATTTATTTCTTTGTTGTCATGATTGATAATTGGGGCTTTAGTCATAATTCTTTGCTTAGGCTGAAGCTAGAAGAGTTTTACCTACACATTCCACTAGAATTCTTCTAACTTCATGCCTTATATTTAAATCTTTTATCCACCTTGAATTAATTTTTGTATGTGGTGAAAGGTAGGGGTCCTGTTTCATTCTGCATGTGGCTAATTTTCCCATCATCATTTATTGGATAGGGTTTCTTTTCCCCAAAGTGTATTGTTGCTTCCTTTGTTGAAGGTCAGTTGATTATAGGTAGATGGCTTTCATCTGGTTTCTCTCTTCTGTCACATTGGTTTATGTTTCTATCTTTATATCAATTCCACAGTGTTTGGTTACAATAGCCGTGTAGTATAATTTGGAGTCTGGTAATGTGATGCCTCCAGATTTGCTCTTTTTGCTTAAGATTACTTTGGATATTTGCATGATATTCTATTTCCAAACAAAACTTGGAATTATGTTTTCTAGGTCTATAAAGTATAATGTTGATAATTTGATGGGGTTTGCATTGAATTTGTAGATCACTTTGTACAATGTGGACATTTTAACAATTCTGAGTCTACTGGTCCATGAGAAGGATTAAGGATTGTTTTTCCATTTGTTTATATCATTTGGGACTTCAGAGAAATGCAAAGTAAAATCACAATGAGATATCAGCTAAAAAGGCTTTTATTGAAAATTCCAAAAACAATAGATGTTGGTGGGAATTCAGAGTGAAAAGAATACTTATGCACTATTGGTGGGACTTCAAATTAGCACAACCCCTATGGTAAACAGTATGAAGTTTCCTCAAAGAATGAAAAGTAGCCCTACCATTCAATCCAGCAGTCCCACTATTAGGTATCTACCCAAAGGAAAAGAGGGTTTTTATTAATAAGACACATACACTCTAATATTTATTTCAATGTAATTCACAATTGTGAAGATGTGGAATCAACCCAAGGGCCCATCAATTCATGAGCAGATTAATAAAACATGATATATGTATAATGTGAAGTCCTACTCAAATCTGGATGGAACTGAACACCATTCTCCTAAGTGAAGTTATCTCAATAGTTGAAAAACAAACAATACATGTGATCACTATTAAATTGGAAATAACTGATGACCATACATATGAATAGAGAGAAGCAAAATTTAGTGGAAAGAAAGTGGGGGGGCATCAGGGGAGAAGGAGATGGGCAAAAACCTATCTAACGGGCATAAGGAACACTATGTGAGTGACGGGCACGTCTATAGCCAGGACTCAAGCATTATAAAAGTGATTCATATAACTTAGAACATTTGTACCCCCTTAATATTTTGAAATTAAATGGAAAAACAGCAGCTCAGAAATGGTCCTATAGTCACTTCAGTAAGTCTTCTGATATATAGGGGGTTGAGTTTTTTTATTTCCACAGATACCACATTCAAGGGGTCTAAGTGGCTTACCTAAGGTCACATACTGGATTACAGTTTGAGGTAAAGTGAAGGGCCAGAAATCAAGATCTCTTTCTGATTTCTTGTTATCACAAAGTCACAATATGTCTCATATCCCACTCCACTGTGAGTTAAGGCTGTCATCTGAAACATGCATTTATTTATTTACCAAATGCAGATTGTTGTGCCATCAAGAGCCAGAGGACAGAAAGTTGAACTGAAGCAAAATCCACCCCTGTACTCCCTGGTGCCGTGAGATCTACAGTTAGGCAAATGTACATGGAAGCAAGGCTAGACAAAGCCCCATCTCCTGTAGGATCCTCCACTGTGAAAACAAACCCATCTGTGCATTGATAGACTCCTTAACAATATTGCTATCCTAATAGCTCCAGATTTCATTGTCTGACCATTGTAATTACAGCTTCTCAGCACTTTTCTTGACTGACAGGGAAGGAGACATTGTAATAGTCTTTTCACAGTTAAGGCTCTAGTTTCACCACTGAATAACATGGGACGTTGTTAGTTATTAGGCTTTGTTTCTTCTGGAAAAGTCTCCTGGAAATCTATATCTTGTTTCTGGGCTTGCACTATATATGAATCCAGGACAATCAACCCTGCTTCACCCCACTCTCCATACATGCTCTGCCTCTTGTTCTAAAATTCTTGCCAGAGTGAAATACTCAAGTAGAAGAATGATTCATTCAGGACAGAACAAATATGGTTCTATAATAAAGAAACTCATTGAAAACAATGAATGAAATCCTGTATGCATGATGAAACAGCATACATCAAGCTAAACACATCAACCTCAGGATGACGTAAAATCTATTGACCAGACAATAACAAGTAAGAAACAATTTTACACTGTCAATTGTTTTATTTATTAGTTAATGCTCATAGGAACTGGGCTAGATTAGGGAAACACTTTTCTCTTTACTGCCCTGGCAGTTACAACCTATATTTTGTATTCTTCTAAAACTCATCTACCTTAGGAGTCAAGAATTCAGACCACTACTCTCAGAAGATGACAACTATACGTCAGGCCTGTTTAATAACCAGGTCCACTGGATCCACTGCACCCCAATTTAGGTTACCACCCTGATATATCCAATACTAACCATGTTCCTGACTAGATCATTCCCTCTCTTACCTAATACTACAAAGTTTGATGAAGAGAAGAAATACGTTTATTTTTGCTCCCTAATGTATATATGTATATTTAGAACTTAGTACAGTGCCTAGCACACATTAAAATGTTATATATAAGCACACACTTATACAGTTACGTATACACACACATAAATAAAATAAAGGTATACATTTATGATATCTAGTTCTTTCCCTCCAGATCCTTATAGCCTTATAGGATGATACAGAAAAATGTAGATTCTCCAAGAGGTAAATGATAAAATGTATAAGTTCCTTCAGTCTTTAAAACAAGTATATATTTCACATGGAACAAAAGGAGAACTAATTTGACCATAGTATGCAAGAGGATCAGCAAAAGTGTCATAAAGAAGCTGATCTTTGAATCTAGAGAGAAGGAAGTTCTTTAGAAAGATAAAGGGCAGAGGGAGATTCTTCCAGACAGAAGGAGAATCATGAAAACAGACATCAAAATATGAGAGCAGGCAGGTTAGCAGGAGCCATTAAAATTCATTAGGCAGCAGAGATACAAGAACTGTGTGGATAACAGGAGAGAGCTACTAATTATAACAAGAGTTATCAGAGAAAGTTTATTCTGAACATAATCCTTGAGATGAGTCTTAAAGGAAAAATCTCCAGAAGAAAAATGAGTAAAGGCATTTTAGAGGACAAGAATAGCATATGTTAAGAAATGAGAGACATGAAAAAATGTGATGAAATTTGTATAAGCTGATCAGGGAATGGTGAAGGGAATTTTGTGTAACTAAGGGTAGGTTCTAATTGCAGCATGGGTGTGAATGAAAACTGAGCCTAGACTTGCAGACAGGGACAGATCGTGAAGGACACGATGTGATGTGATGCTAATTAGCCTGGGCTTTACCCCGAGGCCCTGAAAATGGTCAGATAATTATAAGCTTAATGTACTATTTATAGGTTCTGAAGGACTTTATACAAGGCAGGGGCTACCGAAATCTGGAGAAGAAAGAAAGAAAAATAAAATTAAGGAGAGAGTAAAGATGAAAGAGGTTGTACTCAATCCAAGGAGATAATCTGAGAATGAAGTTGAGGCCGAAAGGAAACGCTAGGAGGAGAGAACAGAAGAATCTAGAGCATACCATAAGAAACACATCAGGAGTCTGGAGCAGTCAGTGAGGACTACAGAGACCCCAGGGCAACAGGGAAAGGAGGAGAACAGGCTACGCTTTCTGGAGCTGGACAGGTTTGAGATTCTCACTTAATGCCATAATGGATTGTGGAAACATAATTTATGCAGTACATATTTTCTGTTATGACTAATTTCAAATTTAATAACTTACCATGATATAAAATCAAATATATCACTTTATTTATTTTTTTATTAAGTCTTCTGTACATAGATCATAAATACATTTATGCCAATTTGTGTGTTGATTATTTGTACAAATTGGTGTGCTTACATCATACTAATCAACATAGCCTTCACCTCATTTACCCAATTATAGCAGTAGGATACTTTAGATGAATATTAGATTTTTATTTTGTTTCTGCAATTAGTTTTTCTCTTTCCATTTCATTAATAACAGTTGTCACAACTAAAGCTCCCCAAATTAGAATAATTTACCAAGTTCAACCCCCACAACCAGTGATTAAGATGGTGACTTCCTAATCCAGGGATCTATTCTCAGTACTTTAAAGAAGTGTCTTTCGTGGGGTAACTAATCAATAAACCTGTAATAAATTAATGGACATGAGAAAGTGAGCAGTTGATGACACTGGTTCTAAATCCATGTTTTGTTTGCAAAACCCCACAGGGATGTCTAATTTGAACTCATGTTCTTCCTGAAATTGCTGATGCATAATAAGTAAATAGAGCATGATCCCAAAGACATGTCAAGGTCCAAGTAGGACAAAAATTCATGGGTAGCAGTCCCTTCCACTAAAATGCTAGGTGTTGATTATGAAATCTCCAGAGAAGATATCAGAGAAAGAAAAAATTGAGGTCTAGTTCTTCAGCCTCAAGTCACCAGACAGAAGGGAACTCTGGGGTTCCACATGTGCCCAAGTGAGTTGGCTACCACCCAAAGAACAACTAAATATGTACTAGAAATAAAAGAATGAAGTATATGAAGTAGGGCATCTGTGCCTTTCGAAAGCAACCTCATAGAAAAAGGAGAAAGGGGAGAGGGAGGGGAAGGGAGAGGGAGAATGGGTGGAGGGAGGGTGATTGGTGGGACCACACCTACAGTGCATCTTACAAGGGTACATGTGAAATTTACTAAGTGTAGAATATAAATGTCTTAACACAATAACTAAGAAAATGCCGTGAAGGCTACGTTAACCAGTTTGATGAAAATATTTCAAATTGAGGCAGCGCCTGTGGCTCAAAGGAATAGGTCGCCAGCCCCATATGCTGGAGGTGGCGGGTTCAAGCCCAGCCCTAGTCAAAAAATACCAAAAAAAAAAAAAAAAAAAAAGGAAAATATTTCAAATTGCATTTAAAACCAGCACATTGTACCCCATGATTGCATTAATGTACACACCTATAATTTAATTTAAAAAAAGAATGAAGTGTATGTTTCAGAGCATTTTGATGGTAAAATAGCTCCCAGAAAGTGCTATATGTCAAACCCAAAATCCAAATTCATTTTATAAATGCCTGTAGAGAACCTCTGAATATTTATTAAATAAAATCATTAGGCAGTCAGAAAATGAACTTCTTCAATAGATACCATCTCCACCCTCACTCAGAAAAGGAGCTGTTTCCTCTTACTCATTTTATAACTCCTAACTGTGCAAATTGTAGCTGGTCCATGTGCCGAGTTTCATAACTCAGTGGTCAGTACAGCTTCTCTGTTTAAATGGAAACACAAATGTGAATTTTGGCACATATATTATCAATGCCCCTTGGGATAAGTTAAATTTCTTATGTGCCGAGTTTCATAACTCAGTGGTCAGTGCTATTCTGTATATTTGCACAGCTTCTCTGTTTGGATGGAAACACAAATGTGAATTTTGCCACATATATTATCAATGCCCCTTGGGATAAGGCAAAGTTCTACTGCTGATCACACCACACCTTCTAGAAGTTGAGGGGAATATGAACTAAAATAAGTTCACATTAACAATTGAAAAAAGAAAAGAAAATACACTTGAAAAGGGACGTGCATCACTGATTTTTGACGGTAAGGTCATTTGATCCCAAGAACATTCAATTTAATAAGCAATAATGTGATTAATCCGAAGTTCTGCATTTTAATCTTCAGGGCACATCCAAGTGCACCATAACATCAAATTATTATTTTGCCGTGATATGTCGCATGGATTAAATATGTAGGACTCTATGATCTTTAAGAAGATTAACTGAGATTTCTGAACTAACTCCTGTTATAAAAGTACAAGTCTTTTTGGGGAAGTTTACTCTCCAACTATTTAAAAGTGAATAACATGTAGAAGTTTCCAAGTTTCCCCAAACAACTAGTCATACATGTTTACCTCATCCGTAAACAACTCTCCTTAGTTATTTATATATCTCATTCATGTTTTTGAGAGTAATAATTTACTAAGTTCATTCAGGTAATATGAAAGAGATGGGCACAGTCTATGCCTCCTTTTAGTCTCTGCTACTACATCTGCGCCTTTCCCTGTATCCTTGGGTTAAGCACCCAAGGGACCATCCATCTCATTATATCTTCCCATACATCACTCTTAAGCCTTTCCCTAACTCACCTGACTATTATAATTGATAATTTATAACCTTGCCTTGCCCTTCTAGTTTAAGATGTGATGGATTGCTGATATTAATTAATTTCTATCCATAGGACTTTATTTATCTCTTCATTGACTGATTGGCTGGTGTAGGGGTGGCGAACAAGTTCGACACAAAGAGACAAAATTTTAAACTGTGAGAGTCAGAGAGCCACACCACGCAGTGACCTGCCAAAACAGACAAACTCTCACACAAAAGCATATAATTTTAACAATAATATATTAAACACATAATATAACATGCTCAGTCAGGTGTTTTTTGT
>CAUYPK010050612.1:0-10780 GCA_963574355.1 Loris lydekkerianus
CTGCTCAGAAATTAATCACTGTTTAGAAGAAGAGAGTTACTACAAAAGTGATTGTATTGATACGTAAAAAAGAAAGTAAGACAATGAGGAAACTAATAGATAAGGGATTAAGTGTGTACATGACTGAAAAGGTATAAAACCTAAACTTGGAATAAAGAACTTTGCTATATGCCATAAAAAAAAAAAAAAATCGTGTAGTTATTGTGTACAAAATGATGTTTGATATTCATGCACATTGTTGAACGGCTAAGTCAGGCTAATTTACATTATCCACAGACGTTTTTGGTGGTGAAAACATTTAAAATCTACTCCAATCTCCCTGTGTACCCCGTGTAGTGATGACCTTTCTGGCTGTACTTTTTTCTCTCAGCTCAGTGCTTCTTCTTGCTTCTTTTACTATATACAACAAGCTGAAATCTCTCAGTCCACAGACTCTTTAGTCCACAGAGTCTGTGGTAGTCTCTCAGTCCACAGACTCTTTAGATAGATAGAAATCACTAGAATACAGTTTTAAATAACTCCCAACTTTGTAGGTGAATTAGAAAGTATACCGAGTGGTGATTAAATATTGGTGCTGTCACATTATACAGGGAAGCTTTGTTCCCTTTTTATAACTTCATAAAAAAACAAAATCAATATACAAATTGTTGACATTTTCTCTGGCAGGTGAGGAGCCTCCATACCAAACCAAAACACCTGAAGCTGATCCCAAAGGCACTCCCATCACTAGTCATTCTGTGTACATGTGTAAAATAAAAGGAGACGTGAAGGTAAGTCTGGTTACTGTAAGCTCTTCTGATGTCAATATGTGGCTTTGCGACATAGAAAACAGCATATAGGTAAAAATGTCTTGGGAAAACATAATTTTTTTTTTAATTTCATTTTTTGGCGGGGCTGAGTTTGAACCCGCCACCTCTGGCATATGGGGCTAGCACCCTACCCCTCTGAGCCACAGGCACCACCTGAAAATATAAATTCTTTAACTATAGAAATATGTAGCTATTAATCCAGCCAGCAATATTTTTATATTAAAGTATGGATGTATTATATTTAAGTAGGAGGCAGTCTTCTGGAAAGGGAGAGTGAGGCATATGTCACACTCATGAAGGTCAAGTTCCTTATTCAGGCCTGGGAAGGTTATTTAATCCATTTGAATCTCAAGTTTTTCTCACTGGGAAATGAGAAATTTGTTCATGTCAAAGTCTTGGCATAGCACTTGCCCCATAATGGGCATTCAGTAAATGTTAGTCCAAGTTTCCTTCCTAATTCCTGAAAAAACAAAAGTAACCCATAGAGAATATGACTTTGGGAACCCTCCTTAACTATCTCTTTCCCCCCATATTCAACAATAGCACTCTTACAATTGGATCTTTTGGTGGACATATCTCAGTTTTATTATGAAATCCAAACAGAGAAAAGCTCTCAGAGGACCAGCTTGGAAGGAAGGCCCCAAGAGGGCTGCAGGGCCTGTGTGAGAAATGAAGGGAAATCCATCAAGAGCAAAGTCATGGAGACAGAAGGAACATACCAGGAAACAGTGTTCCCAAGGCAGGGCCAGCTTATCATTTATTGTCAAAACTGGGATGCTTTTAAAGGTAAAGATGGATAAGGAAGAATGTCAATCAGGTGAGATGCTGGGAGAACACATCTGGACCATTCAGAGCAAACCAGGACTATCATTACATGCATTGTGGGAGTACACAGACCTTGGCCAAATTGTGATCAGTTATGCAACCTTTCCAGAGCTCAACTTACTTATTCATGGAAGGGGGTTAATAAGAGCTGTGCCTCAAGCCTGTTCTCAAGATCAAAGAAGTACATCTACAGTACTCTGTGCACGATGGTATATAGTAAGTGGAGAGTATTTCAGGTGCATAAGGCATTCAGAAAATCTGTAGGAGAAAGGGCTGAGAATAAGGAGACAAGTAAATCTCCCAAAGGGAATGAATCTTCCCTATCCATGTCCTCAACTCCATAAAACCTGTGACATCAGGCGCTGGAGGAGAAAAATGAAATTTATGGGCATCTTATGCTAGTTGGTGTAAATTTTGTGATTTTAAAACTAATTATATTAAGTATTTTTGCCAGATATATTATAGTTATTTTTTATCTAAGAAATTACATACTAATCTAAAAAACTAAATGGTCACCCCTGTAATCCTAGCACTCTGGGAGGCTGAGGCAGGTGAATTGCCTGTGCTCACAGACTCCAGACCAGCCTGAGTCAGGGCAAGACTCCGTCTCTAAAAATAGCCAGGTGTTGTGGCAGGTGCCTGTAGTCACATCTACTTGGGAGGTTGAGGCAAGAGAATTGCATGAGCCCTAGAGTTTGAGGTTGCTGTGAGCTATGATGCCATGGCACTCTACTAAGGGCAACAAAGTGACACTCTGTGATAAAATAAAATAAAATAAAATAAAATAAAATAAAATAAAATAAAATAAAATAAAATAAAATAAAATACTAAAATAAAAATGGATCAGAGCTCAAGAGGGAGAAATCATGTGTAGGGGGAGAACTACTTCTGACTGGGTGTGTGCCAGCAGTGAGTGCAGATCAGGAGAACTCAGCTGCAAGGGTTTAGGACTAATGCTCCTCCTTCCCTAATAGGTGTAAATGGCTATGCAGGTGCTGGAGCCTCCTACACAGGGGAAGAGCAGCAATCTCCTCCTTTGCCCATCACTCCTGCTCATAGGCAGATAAATTTACATTGATAAATAAATACATGAGTGTCTGATATGTATGTTTCTTTCACTCTGCAGGTGTGTATTCACCACTAGTTAGGTGACATCTTGAATTTTTGTATTTCCCCCCAATTTACCTGCTATCCTTTACTTTATATACATAAATACTTACTTTTATTTCTTCAAACCTCCCAGGCAGGACAGCACTTTATTATTTTCTTAATTTTAATTTTTTTTTTTTTATTAAATCATAGCTGTGTACATTAATGCGATCGTGGGGCACCATACACTGGTTTTATAGACCGTTTGACACATTTTCATCACACTGGTTGACATAGCCTTCCTGGCATTCTTAGTTATTGTGTTAAGACATTTACATTCTACATGTACTATGTTTCACATATACCCTTATAAGATGCACCACAGGTGTAATCCCACCAATCACCCTCCCTCCCCCCTCCCTCCCCCCTATTCCAGTGTTTGCCCAGACTGTTAAACCTTGAGAAGGTATCCAAATGCCCTTTCAGTACATACACCTTGTCTGTAAACACAATTGTACTGAAATACATTAGTTGTTAAAATCACAGGGGACTTCTGAATATTCTGTCGCACACGATTACTCATTTATTAGCCTGTGTGTTCACCTTTGTTGTATCTGTATCAGCAAAGCAAGGAGGAGGTTGAGACCTGGCTTGTTTTAATAGTAGATAAAATTCAGACTATTTGTGTTTATTAAAATAAGATTAAAATGCATTTATGAGAAACCTGCATAGGCTGGTCCAGCTCCTCATTCTCATTCTCTTCCTATTACATTCTCTCTGACATTGCTTCTTAAAGCAAAACCATTTTAAAAGCCCGGCTTTTGTAAGGAGGGATGTTTTCTACCTAGTCTTCTTTATTTTATTTATTATATTTATTTTATTTTTCTGAGAAACAGCATATTTTTCCTAGGGTTATGGAATGTTTTCCTTTTAAGAAGAAATTAACCTATACGTAGGCATTTGTGTGTATAAATTGAGACTTTATGGGTTATTCCAGTAAAGAAATTGTATACGTGTATTTTTTTCACCAACTTGTGTGTATGACCAAAGAATAGGTTTTCCTGAGTTTTCTTTTAATTAACAAGTCTGCCATTGACGTGATCATGTTGTACTTAAAAAGAGGCTCAGTTACTATCTTTCAATGGGAGAGTTACCTCTGAAGTCAGAATTGTGCAAGTGAAATTGAGATCTTTATTTCCCAAAAGAAATAACGTTCAGTTTGACGTATTTGAAATCAGCAATGGGTGAGTGCCCCATTTCCTTGGTACAAAAGGAAATCGTCTCAATCCCATACAAATGTTATCTTATAATTGGTGGGGTTTAGTTTGGCAATTAAGCTTCCCAAGAATAACAGAATCTGGTTTCCCTGAGTCTTCCCCCCTCCTTTTTTTGGCAGTTCTTATTCTGACAAATTTTTTGGAAGTTCTTCTGTAATTCTTGGAGAACACCTTCAATAATATGCTTGTGTGATTAAGAGACACATCTCGGCTAGACATTTTAATGCATGTCTGGGAGGACAATCCAGCCTGACTAGAATTTGTTGGCAAGCTATTGTCTATTACCAGAAAGTAAAGTAAGTGATCAAGAAATTTCCCAGCAACTTCTCTCCTCCTTATTTTATTTTTTGAATTAGAGTAAAACTGACCTTTTCTGTGTCCGTGTGCACCAGTGTATGCCTTTGCTTTGTCAGGCCTTGTTGCACCTGCTCGGACTTGCAGCGTGATGTTGAATAGAAGTGCGCGAGTGAGCATCCTTGACTTCTTACCAGCTTTAGGGAGGCATTTTCTCTACTCTAAGTGTTAGGGAACTCCTTTTCTGTTCTTTGAGCTGTAATTATTTGGCTTTTCCTCTAGCTCTCATTTTCCATACTGATGCCACATCCAGGTTTCAGACTTTTTGTCTCCCAGCTGGGAGACTGCACAGAAAAAGAAAATTATGAACTCAGCACTAATTAAGTGACACTTGGGATTTTCTCCCCCACCCCAATCCACCTGCTACTTTTTACTTTCCACTTCTCAAACAGCTACTCCATATGTCCGGTCCAGGTTTTCAATCACATTCAGTGGGAGAAACAGGATGAAGTGTGTTTCTTCTATCTTGCTTAGAAACCAAAATTTTTATATTAGTACTAGCAAGAAAATTTATAATATATTATAATTTTATAATATAATATATATTATTTATAATACATAATATATAATATATATAAATGCTTTTTTACTCTTAAATTTTAGGGGGAAAGTATTTTAATCCCAAGAATACGAAATATATTTGGGGAAAATTTGCTCCCTATTTGTGCTTATTGGGAAAGGGGAATTTATACATTATATATTATATTCCAATATCTAAGTTAGACTTACAGGATATAGGCATGAAACAGCTTTACTTTTTCTACCACTGAATGCCCAAATAGACACCCGCAGAGGGACTAATTTTTTCTCTGCCTTTTAACTAAATCTTGGGCAGACCTCACTCCTGATCTGGTGATTCTCAGATTTAAAACAAAATGTTTTCCAGTCACATAATTACACCAAACTATTTTAGTTCAGAGATCATTATGCATATCCCTATAATTACTAAAACTCCAGCCTTATTTTATTATATTTTACTTTTCAATTGACAAATAAAAATTGTATATATTTAACATGTAAAACCTAAATACCATGCAATTTTCTTGAAGATTTGCTATGTTTCAAATTCTAAAAGGGTACATCAACACATATTTAAAAAGGATTTTGTTATTTTTAACTGCTGTTTCTTATTTATTATTATAACTGTTATTTTTAATTTACAATAATAATTGTATACATTTATGGAGTACAATTTGATTTTTGACATATGTATGCAATGTGGGCTGTTCAAACCAATCTAATCAACATATCTGGCATCTATTTTCTTCTCATTTTTTGTGGCAAGCTACTTTGAAATACATTATTAGTGAATAATATATTTCTGTGCAATATATCTCAAACACTCATTCCTCCTGAGATCCAGCCTGATTTTCAATGTGAAGCTTTTCCCCCAGGGGCTGCTCCAAGCCAGGGTCCCATGGAACAAAGAGCCAGAGCTGTCATTTTCTCTACTTTTCTTTTTTTGTATATTACTTAAAAAATTTCAAATTGATATGAGGGCATAAATGATTAGGTTATGTTGTTTGCCTTTGTTAGGTAAAGTTCAAGTTGCAGTTGAGCCTTCCACCCAGGGTGTGCTGTACCCCCTTACACTGTGGCCATTAAGTGAGAGCTTATGAATGTCCCTTCCTCCACCCCTGTATTTTTCCTACTACACATAGTATTTTTATTTTTTTCTCCTCCACTCACTAAATACTCCTTGGATTTCCCAAGATTTAAAGGTATAGTATTGGACCGTGGAGAAGAAATCAGGGTCAGGAAAAGGATTAATTTAGTGTTAGACAGGCACTATTGTGGACTGACATTGGCCCTGACCTCGCTAGTCATTTAAAGCTCACTTGACTCGTCCTCATCTCAAGGTTTCACTCCTTACTCCTTCACTGCAGATCTCTCCCCTGTAGTTTTCTGATACAGGTGATGTACCACCTCCATGTCAGCTCTCAGTGTGGGTTTTCCAACCCCTGTTCAAGTGGCTCTTGGGCAAAATACATTTGAAATCATTCCAGGCTCACTCTTCTCACACACACAGGAAAATACACCACACTTCCCAAAGCCTAACATTCTACTTTTCTGCTTCCTGCCCTTTCAATCCTTGGGTCTGTGCCCAACCACAGTCTACCACATCCTCCAAGCTCTGGGTGCACAAATGAAGCTATACAAGTATTCTTGAATCTCTTTTGACTACTCTATACCTGATGGGTCTTACAGCACATCAACAATAATCTCCAAAGAAAGATTCCAATTTTCTACTAACTTTTCTCAGACTTTACAACCTGTTTTAGAGGTTGGATGTTAATTCCCCATCAACTTTGATAAGATATCTTGTTTTTTTATTTTTATTTTTTAGATATCTTGTTAAGTAATAATTTCATACTTTCTTGATAGTAAGAGGCAATGACTACAGTTATGACAATGACAATACTATATGACAATGACAGTGACAGTTAATTCAAGGGCAGTCTTTTGCTTTTTACCTAAGTGTGAGGAAAACCTTCACAACGTTAAGCCATCAAAAAAACATTTTCAAAGCATTGAGTGGACTTACTAAAAACTTTCTTGCATATCTTATTTTTTAAAAGTACAGTTTGTATAACTTTTAGCATGAAATTTTACTAAACATTAATTATCAGGAGCTTCTGCATTTAGAAAAAAGTTAACAGAGTTGTGAAGGAATATCCTGTATGCAAGGTTTTGCTCTATTGACAAAAGACTAGATAGGTTGGACCCAAATCAGGAAGTTGTACTTCTCCCCCCCACACAAAAAAAGAGCAAAAGCAAGAAGAAAACCAGAACCCAAAAGGATAGACTCTAGTTCTCGGAAGATACAAGGGTAGACCACAGAAAAGATAGAAATGATTGTAACTTTTAGGGATATGTTTTTCATTTTCTCTGTCTTTGAAACTCTGTATTAAAGATAAGCTCCTGCTTTAATAAGTTGGACAAGGATTTGGGATTAGAAAGATAATTCTTCTCTATACTAAAAAGTATAAAATAATGATGAAAATGTGAACTCTAGAACAAGATAACCATGTTTATAATCCCAAGTTCCCTGCTTTCTGGGAGGTAATCATGTTATTTTCTCTTAAGCAAATGAAATAATTGAGTTCCCTTGTGTATAACATGGGATACTAGTAATTTACCTCGATGAGTTGTGAGGATTACATGAGGTAGTAAATGTAAAGCAAACAGAACAGAGCTTGGGACTTTGTAAACACTCAATGATGGTTATTATTTTAAGGAATTAATAATGATCAAATTTTATTATCATGCCCTAGAAATAAACTTGTATTCCTTTAGTCTTGCTATATATATGCATGGCCAGCAAGAACAGTTTAATATCAGAGCTAGGATATTCAAATCATTTATCCTTCAGATGTCAAGTGATACTTAATTGGTTTATATCCAACCGTTTTGCACAGCAGACATTTATTTATGCTAAGATACAGAAAACTTACTTCAAAAAGCAGACACATATACAGTATGTTCCAAAATTAGGCATCATCCTTATAACGAACCACTATAACTGGCTTTATGTTGTTCTGAGAGATGTTTGGCAATCCCTGACTAAAAATTTTCAAGCTATAATTCTTATGGCAGGCCATATAGATCTAGAAGTTTTAAGTTTTTATTGGTCATTTATACATCTGTGGCTTGAAACCAGGCCTGTAACAAGAGGAAAATGTTGGCACCGTATATAAATGATCTCTTGGCCATTCAAATGAGGTCATCCATTACTCAGATGCATTTTGATTAGATTTCTTATAAGAAAAGGTTAACCTTACTGTTCTGCCTCCTTGGTTGTTAAATGCATAAAATAGAATATTTGCTCTGAGTGCTTTCCCTGGGGAATGTTCTTTTAACTCTTACTTGGCTCATTGTTATTCAATGAGATATTGAATAAGAAAAGATATTGAATTGTTATTCAATGAGATATTCAAATAAGAAAACTAATTTATAATAATATTTATGGGAAACTACCCAAAGGACCCGAGGTCTTCAAGATATTTCCAAATTTTCTTCTTATGTTAATAAATGTTACCAAGAATGGGACACTAATGCTGTATTTTTTGAAGTCATTATAAAACCAATTTTATTGCATAGTATATCAGCACTGTGCTATTGGCCAATATAGAAAGACTTACAGAATTATTTATTCAAAATTCATCATAGTATCTGCTGTAAGTGCATCATTAAACACATTATTTACTACATAAGAGAGAGCCATGGAGAAGGTATTCTCAGGTTTGTCCTAAACGGTGATGATTCTTCCATTATAACACATTTTCTTTATTTAAGAAATATTATTCTGGTTCCTTTTTGACTTTGGCCACTAGGAATTTTGTTATATCTTGCAACTTTTAACCAACCTTCATTCCTCCCTCCCTCTGTCTGTCCCTCCTTCCTTTCCTTCCTTCCCTCCTTCCTTCCTTTTTATTATAGGGCCCTTTTCTCCTCCCTCAGCTGTATTGAGGTATAATTAACAAAACTGTATATATTCAAGATATGCAAAGTGATAGTATGATAAAGAAGTACATTGTGTAATGATCACTATTATTAATCAACACAGTCATCACCCACTTTGTGAGTGTGTGTGTGGAGGGGAGGACACTTATAAGCCCTTTTTGTAGAAAATTTCAAGTAAGCAACACAGTACTATTAACTCTAGTCACTGTCCTGTATATTAGATCTTCAAAACTGATTCATCTTTTAATGTTAAGTTTGTTAAGGTACTATCTTTCTAAGTCTTTATTAAGTAAGGTATAGAAAGAAAGTGCCTGTATTTATACAGCAGGCTTGGTCCATTTGTACTGCCACAATAAAACACTGAGAGTGGGTAGTGTATAATGAACATAAGTTTATTTTCCTTACAGTTTATGGAGGTTGGGAAGTCCAAAATCAAGGTACTGGCATGGACAGCTCTGGTTGTCTGATGAGGGCTGCTCTCTGTTTCCAAGATGGCATCTTGTTGCTGATTTCTCCAAAGGGAAAGAATATAGTGTCTTCATGGTGGAGAGTAGGTAGAAGGAAAAGAGGGTCAAATGCTGCCTGAAGCCTCTTGTCTAAGGGCCTTGATCCCATTCATAAGGGAAGAGTCCTAATGACTGAATCACCTCTTAAAGTCCCTGGATCTTAATACTATCACATTGGCCATTATGTTTCAGCACATGAATTTGGGAGGGGACATACCAAAGAAAAGAGAGGAGGCCACTTGGGGTCAGAGGTAGCCATTCCAGAGTGGGGTCACTGAGAGCCTAGAAGTCAGTATGTTTGTGTATCTGAAAACTATTCATGGTTTGGCATTTGGAAAGCTCTGTTCTATGGCATATTATGATATTATGATATGCCAATATATGATATTCTTTCAAATAATATAGATGATTGAAACCATCTTTAAAATATTTGTTGGAAGAGGCAGGAAGTAAAAAAAAAAATCAAATAATTGGTCGAAATCAGAGAAGAAAAGAACTCATTGTGCCAGGATTATAGACATGCAGAATAGTTTACCACCTTTGCCTTCTGCATCTGCTAGGTTTTCCTTTGCACATAGTAGCATGGGTTTGGATAGAGAGCAGAAAGCTCCCTAATAGTCTGTTTCAGTTGCCTATTGCTTCATAAGAAATCACCTCCAAACTGGGTGCATAGAACAACAATTTTATTTTGGTCATGGTTTTGGAGGAGAAGAACTAGGAACAGCTTTTCTTGTCTCACTTCCCGATAGTGTCAGCTGGGTCTATTGGGACTGCAGGGTGTACTTCCAAGAGTGCTTCTTCTTTCACTGTCAGGTGCCTGGGTATCCTTGGACTGTCTGTTTCGAGGCATCTTATCATCTAGGCCTTCTAATAGCACGGTCACCTTGGGGTAATCACAGTCTCATATCTACTAACACACCAGCCCTCGTCTTTCATTGGCCAAAGTAGTCACAAGCCCTCCAAGATTCGAAGGAGTAAAGAAATAGACTCCAGCTCTTGATGGGAATGGGACAAGCTCACATGTAGGAGAGCATGCAGGATGGGAGTTATTGCTGAGACTGTCTTTGAAAAGCATAATCTGACTCAATCTGCAAAGGAAAATCAATGGTTTTATTTAAAAGCATATCAGGTTTTATTAAAAATCATCACATATAAATTGAAGAGACAAAATTACCATGTCCAAAATGAATGCCATTTTAGACGAATCAACAAAAAAACTACACAAACACATTAACCAATATTTTATTAATAGAATCTGCGAAGGTTGGATTAAAGATGGTGGCTGAGTAACAGCTTCCCTGCAACTGGGCAAGGCGAGTCTGGGGAGACAAGACTCCAGACATCTCTGGCTGGTGGGATCTGCCTATGATCATCCCTTTGAGGATACAGGGAGCCAGCAAGGGACTTCTGGACCCCAGGAGGAGTACAAAAACAGTGAAAAACTGGCAAGTGGCTG
>CAUYPK010050614.1:0-44831 GCA_963574355.1 Loris lydekkerianus
CTTCCATGTTTTTGTATGAGTATGCAGATTCCTGTTGTTACTGAGTTCAACTTTTATTCCATGGTGGTCCGAGAAGATGCAAGGAATAATTTCTATTCCTTTAAATTTACTGAGGTTAGACTTGTGACCTAAGATGTGATCGCTTTTGCAGTATGTTCTGTGGGCTGATGAGAAGTATGTGTATTCAGTTTTGTTGGGATGCAATGTTCTGTAAATGTCTGCTAAATCCAAATGTTGGATAGTTAGGTTTAAATCTAAAATTTCTTAGCTCAGCTTCTTCTTGGAAGATCTATCCAACACTGACAAAGGAGTGTTAACATCTCCGACTATTATGAAGCTGAAGAAAATCAAGTTGCTCATGTCTGTTAGAGTTTCTCTTATAAACTGAAGCGCAATCTGGTTTGGTGCATAAATAATAATTGAAATCTCATCATTTTAAGTATTACCCTTAACAAATATGAAGTGACCATTCTTATCCTTCCTTACTTTTGTTGGTTTAAAGCCTATTGTATCTGCAAATAGAATTGCAACACCTACTTTTTTCTGATTACCATTTGCCTGAAATATGGATGACCATCCTTTCACCCTGAGTCTATTATTTATCTTTGAAGGTAAGATGTGATTCTCGTATGCAGCAAATATCTGGCCTGAGTTTTTGTATCCAATCAGCCAACCTGTGCCTCTTTTGGAGGACAGTTTAAGCCATTCACATTAATGGAGAATATTGATAAGTCTAGTAAAATTTTGGGTATCGAGTTTTTCGAAAGTCCAGTGGACATTTTTAATCCTTTTGCTACTGTGGAAGTTGGAGTTTGATCAAAAGTTTGTGAGTGAGTTTACTTTTGTGGTAGAGGATTGGGCTGGTCATTATGGAGGATAGGTCTGAGAATATCCTGAAGAGCAGTTTGGTTATGGCAAATTTCTTCAACATGTGAATGTCATTAAAGTATTTAATTTCTCCATCATAAATGAAACTCAGTTTAGCTGGATGCAGGATCTGGGTTGAAAGTTATTTTGTTTTAGGAGATTAAAAGTTGATGACCACCCTCTTCTGGCTTGAAGTCTTTTCTTTTTCTTGAGACAGGATCTCACTGTTGTCCAGGCTGAACTACCCTGGCATCATCATAGCTTACCACGGCCTCCAACTCCTGGCTCAAGCAATGACCTGCCTTAGCCCACTCCATCACTGGACTACAGGCACACTACACCCAGCTAATTTTCTGCAGTTTTTTCCTAGAGATGGGCTTTCACTATTGCTCAGGCTGGACTTGAACTCCTTGCCTCAAGCAATCTTCCTTCCTTGGCCTCCTAAAGAGCTAGGAATACAGACATGAGCCACCACATCACACCTCTTATTACTGTTTTATTTTGCTTTTGAGACAGGCCCTGCTGTGTCACTCAGGCTGGAGTATACACTGGGGCGATCCCAGTTTACTGCAGCCTCCAGCTTCTGGGCTCAAGGTATCTTCTCACCTCAGCCTCTCACGTAGCTGGGGCTCAAGGAGACCACCACTTGGCCTGGCTGAAACTTCACTTCTTATTTTCGTAGCTTATTCCCTACCTATAGTCACCAACTTTCATGAACTGAAATGTACTTCAATTTTTAAATTCTATACCCTCTTACCTTCCCAACTATCACTGCCTTAATTCAGATCTTGTCATCTTAAGTCCTGCTTAAAACAGCCTCCAAACTGACCTGTTTTTCACATCATTTATAAGCTAGTAGCATACTCAACATCTAAAGAATTATCTCAAATATAACATGGCCAAGACCCTTAAATCCCTACTCCAACCAAATCTGCTTTTCTTCAAGATTGATTTACCTATTTCTAGAAAGTTCTCTCATGGCTTATGTCTCTACATCTCAAGTTGGATTTCATTCCTATTACTGTTCATTTTCGCCTTCCCTTTTTCTTGATTAATCTTGCCCAAAGTTTGCCTAGCTTATGGGTCTAAATATTAGTTTTCAGTTTTGTTGACTTTCTTTTATTTTAGTCTTACTAAGTTTACTCCTTTACTTCATTATTTTTCCTCTCATTTGTTGTTTTGGCTTTACTCTGTAATTCACTTCTACGCTTTAAAATTAAGTTTACCTGAGTAATTTTTTTTCTTTACTAATTCACACATTACAATCATAAACCTCGTATGTCCACATATAAGGCAACTTGAAATATAAAGCTCCCTAATTTACCAGTGAGAATATTTAAAAATCATTTTTATTATTTGAACCTATAGTTACGTAGCTGTATTAGTATACTTAAATGTTAAAAACACATGACCTATAAGATATTGATTCACAAATAGTTTGCTTCATCTCACATTTCACTTCAAATCTTTTTTTTTTTTTTTTTTTTTTGGAGACAGAGTCGCCCTGGGTAGAGTGTTGTGCCGTCACAGCTCACAGCAACCTCCAACTCTTGGGCTTAAGCGATTCTCTTGCCTCAGCCTCCGAAATAGCTGGGACTACAGGTGCCCACCACATTTATTTTTTGGTTGTAGTTGTCGTTGTTTGGCAGGCCAGGGTTGGGTTCGAACCCACCAACTCCAGTGCATATGGCTGACACCCTTGAGCTACAGGCACTGAGCCATTGGCTGTTTTTTTAATTATGACACTTTGCTAGATTAAACATTTTTGAGTCAGCATATTATACAATCCCTAAAATGTTTATCCCAAGTTTAAGTGGCTTCTCATGTGGGTAATAAATGGCCAAACTGCAGGTATTCTGATACCAAGCATTCAAAGATTCACCACATGCCAGCCTTTTTACATTAAAAAAGTATTAATTTCTTTTGTTCAAAGAAAATATTTCAGAATGTGTATAATGATACAACTACAAAGATTCTAGTTAGAGTTCTATTTCCAAAAGCATATGTGATTATTGAAAGTTCAGCTGACTGAATCATATCTGCAGGCTCTGCTGGGTTACAGTGCAGCCAATCAGAATGTGAGAAATGTTAACTGACAGGGTGAATACTCACAGACCACTAAGTATGCTGCAAAAAACCATCCAGGGAATATCATCACATTTATTTTTAAAAAGTATAAATAAAGAAACCAGATGATTATACTCCAAAATTTTAAAAGACTCTCAGAATTAGAATGAATCTATAAATTTCTTGAACAAAAATGAAAAAATTTTGTAATCAAAAACTAATTTCTTAAAATGGAAGAAAATTATTCTAAGTAAATAAACTAAGTTGGACCTCTAACTGCACAATACCATTTAATAAAATTTAAATAAGTTAATTTTTTCTAGAAAACATTCTTAAAACAGTTCTAGTTTTAGAGGAATATACAGGTTATGATAAAAACAGACGTTAGATTTCAAATCCATCAACAGGTAGAAAAAAAGAAATATCAAAATAAATGTGAGTGTAGAAAAATATACAACAGCCATAATAAAGTTGCTATGCAAAATAAATGATTAAATATATAATCATTTCACTAAGATTCCACTCACTAAACAGTTAAATGAGAAACTGCACAAACAAATCTGACCTGAATTTAAAAAAATGCACAGATGTGTTACTGATCAAAACTGCAAATCAAATGACTTTCAGGTATTACTTATTATATATGCATTAATATAGCAAAATAAGTATTAATTATACATGCCAGTGTTGATAAAATTGTTGACAAACAAACAAATATTGCTGATAGGATCATAAATTGGCCTGTACTTCTCTGTAGCAAGTTGCCAATATACACCAGAAGCTATGGAGCTTTTCTGAACAGGAAATTTTGCTTCTAGGATAAACCACCAAGGAAATATATCCCCAAGGTAATCAACAGATACAAAAGAAAGTAATCTGTACCAAGAAGTTCTTAGCAGCACTCTTTATAATTGCCAATAATTAAAATCACAAAATAATGTTAAAATTATGCGATAACAGAAAGGACTATTTCAAGTTTTTTGTTTGGTTGGTTTTTTTATTTTCCGGTATATTAAGACAAACTGGTATATTAAGTCAAAATTTATGTAGGGTTAAGGAGGAAGGCAGAACATAGTTTTTTTTTGTTTTTTTTCTGAGACAGAGTATCACTATGTCACCCTCAGTAGAGCGCTGTGGGGTCACAGCGCACAGCAACCTCAAACTCTTGGGCTCAAAAGATTCTCTCATCTCAGCCTCCCAAGTAGCTGGGACTACAGGTGCCCACCACAATGCCCATCTATTTTTTGTTGCAGTTGTCATTGTCGGTTAGCTGGCCCAGGCCAGGTTCAAAGCTGCCACCTTCGGACTATGTGGCTGCTGCTGTAACCACTGTGCTACAGGCGCCAAGCCCAGAACATAGTTTTTGTAACTATGTAAAAACACAGGTATTGTTACAAAGGAGGTTGGGATATTACAGACACTGAGCATTTAAGATTAATCAGGGTTTTGTTAAGCTCCAAATTTTTAAGATCAGAAATGAGAATTCCAAAAATGTATTTCACTAAATTGTTTACATATTAGTTTATTAGTTAACATAAAATATATAAGAAATCTACTGTAAACTTATTAAGATCAGATTATGTGTAATGATACCAAATCCTAAGCTTTTAAGCCAATTTAGTGATTATTTTAAAGTATTTATACCAGGATATTATTTAACCTTAAGGGTAGATTTCTGGTCCTTCTATGAACTTATGAGTATGTTTTTAATTGAAACTGCATCTGTTAGTAGCAGAATAGTTAATTTAATAAAATATCACAAAAAGAAAAAGAAATGTCATCACATGAAAAGCAAAGAAACCCAGACCCATGTCCTGGGGTCCACCTCTAACTGGACACTAGTCTGTCTTTCAGAGCCCTCCTTTATTCTCAAAAAAAAAAAAATATATATATATATATATATATATATATGTGTGTGTGTGTGTGTGTGTGTGTATAATAAGTTAACTGATGTCTCGATACTGAATCTCAGAGTCAAACCATTCTATAATAGACATACTCTTATTTGACAATGTGAATGTTACTTACTTTGCATTATTATTATTATTGCTTAATATTTCAATGCAGCAATTCTGTGATTTCTTTTCTGAATGTATTTATGTTTGTTCATTCATTCTTTAGGAGGTTTTTGTTTCTAGTCCTTATCTTTCATATTGTTATTGTATTAAATTTTAATCCTCTTTAATTTTATGAAGGCAAAAAATGGAAACCTAATAAACACATGTATATATCAAAGATATATAGTATACATGGGTCTTTACAAAAGTTTTGAGATACAAGAAAATCAAGAAACATAAAATCTGGCTTGGCACCTGTGGCTCAAGCGGCTAAGGCACCAGCCACATATACCTGAGCTAGCGGGTTCAAGTCCAGCCCAGCCCGCCAAACAACGACGGCTGCAACCAAAAAATAGCAGGGCGTTGTGGTGGGCACCTATAATCCCAGCTACTAGGGAAGCAGAGGCAGGAGAATCGCTTGAGCCCAGGAGTTGGAGGTTGCTGTGAGCTGTGATGCCACAGCACTCTACCCAGGGCAAGAGCTTGAGGCTCTGTCTCAAAAAAAAAAAAAAAAAAGAAACAAACATAAAATCCACACAGATGGAAACAAATGAAGGCTCTCCAGCAAAACTTACAAGCACAGCAAGTTGAAACTTGCAAGGGTAAAATCAGAAAGGACACTGTCAACTGTGTTTCTTGGAAGTGACATAATGGACCAGAACTCAGTTTGATACAAAATTTTCACAATGACCCAAGTTTACAATATATTTCTGTACATCTCTTTCCCTCATGACAATGATTAAAAAAAAAATCGACTCCCTCCTCCCAGCTGTTTTCTTAACTGAACAGTTTGTAAGTTTAAGTGAGATGTAATCAATTTTCTCAATTCTCCCCCTTTAAATTTCTGAGTGATCTTGCCCTACCCATCTTCCACACAACTTTCCCAGAAGCAACAAAGGGCCACCACAGCCACACACCCTATGAAGGCCTTGGGATGCCCGTGTCCACAGAATTACCCCATCAATCTATACTCACAGGGCCACACATTAGACATAAACTATTTACATAAAACATTCTCTTGTCTTTTCAACTCTGAGAGTGACCCTAAAATAGCCTCCTTCCTACCTCACATGATAGAAAAATGGCCTCATGTTTAATATATTGAGCTTTGTTAACACAAGGCACAACAGACTCCCACCTGTTATGTGGCAAAACATACACTAAGTCTAGTCCATACATCTACACTGATGCTTCAATAATTTATCTCAGGATGCCTTATTTTACTTTTCAGCTATTCTCTTCTCCAAGCCTAACTGTAATATTTTTCTTCCTCTTAAGACTCAGAAATGAACTATAATCCCTGCACTGTGGGAGACCCAGGCAGATGGACTGCTTGAGCTCAAGAGTTTGAGACCTGCCTGTAAAAGACATACTTCATCTCTAAAAAGAAATAGCCTGGTGTTCTGGCAGGCACCTGTAGTCCCAGCTACTTGGGAGGATAAGGCAAGAGGATCACATAAGCCCAAGAGTTTGAGGTTGCTGTGAGATGTGACAACAGAGCACTCTACCGAGGGCAACAAAGTAAAACTGCTCCCCTACCCCCCAAAAAAAGACTCAGAAATGAGTTCAGAATACAACTGTGGTCTCTCCAGGGACTAAAAAATTCCAAAAGACCTTCTCTGCCAATTTACTGGGGACTGCAAAGCAGTATTACAAAAAGAAGTATATGCTTAACTAAGAAGGTAACTCTAGCAAAGTAATACCGTAACAAAATCTACAAAAGTTTTTTTTTTCCTACACAAGATCCTCCTTCCTGTACGTAAGTCTTAAAAACCACCTCCTAGGATAATATTTTTAAATGTGTAAAATATATAAAATTATGAAAAAAAAACGATTATCATAATTATCAAAATATAAAAAACACAAATTTATGATGTAGTACTATAAGTGCTTCTTTACCAATACTGCTACTACTTTAGTACCTACTAGTGCCGCGGTTCTCAACCTGTGGGTCACAACCCCCAGGAACTGTATTAAAGGGTCGTGACATTAGGAAGGTTGAGAATCACCATACCAGTGGATCTAACACAATATGATGAGCGTATTGAGGTAACTTGAATGTATCATGAAAATATCTGCCATTTCTATGATAATGGAAACCACCTCTGTTATTGCAATCTACATTCATAAAGGCAGAACATGTGTAAACGAAGATGTAACTTTTTAGGAACATTAGAGGGGGGTTACTTAATTTTAAAAATTGTAACTTTTTCTCCATCCAAGTTCACAGACCCCCAGAGTAAAAACTTCTAATAAACTAAGAAGTATACTTATTGTATTTTTAGTTCAGTGTTCATAATAGCAATAACAATGCACTTTTACCTGTATAATGCCTTGCGATCCCCAGGTAAAACAAACAGGACAAGGATTTTCAGTTCCATTTTACAAGAAATAAAGCCAAAAGCAAGCAGAAAGGGATGAGCAGAAGGAGCTCTCCAGACATTTCACCTACACTGTCCAATCTTCACCATAACTGCCAAACATAGGTATGACAATCCCTCATCTTCTAGTAAAGAAATTAAGATTCAGGTAAATGACTTGTCCAAAGTCATGAGGCTAGTTTAGAAAGTGATTTTCTTGAAGAAGACTATTAAAGCTCTGTCCTCTATTGTGACCAGGTCAAAAGACTGCCTCTAAAGACGTTGTAAGTGAATGTTAATAGCCAGCATAATAACTCCGTATATAGATTTTAAGACAATTTTAAATAAGATATTAAGTCCTTATTCATGTGAAACTGATTTGTTTCAATAATATTTTCAAGGCAATTAAACGTTCAACATATTTGAGCAATATATACATGTCAATGAAAATGCAAATATCCAAAACTTAAGTATAAAGCAGAACTGCAATATTAAAACAAAGTTTTACCCTGAATTTAGGTTGTCATCTAAAAGAGCTATGTAAACTTAAAAAAATAATCATACCTGCATTGTTCCTAAGGTAAACAGAAAATCGAATACATTATCATCTGCAATTACTCAATTTAAATGCAAAAAGAAAGCTAAATCCAATCCAATTTCATTTTCCATTTAAGAAAACATTAAAAATTCATACAAAAAATGTTTAGAAATGAAAAAACAAAGATTGGGTTCATCACATGAGTCAACAACATCACAGGAAAGCAGCAAAGACTCAAACTGACCAGAAGAATTCTCACAAATAACTTTATACTTTTTGAAAAACTACATCTTATAGCACCTTATTTTCACAACAGCACACAGTATATTTCTTAAATACCTTTAAAGTTAGATTATATTCTGTCATGCAGTCAGTAAGGCTAAGTTCCACTACTGTAAAAATCAGTAAGCTTCTAATATTTTATACATTCAATCCCTTTTCTGAGAAACTAGAGCAGTGCCTGGCTCACAGTTGGGCTTCAAATGTTTGTTGATTTTGCTGAATCAACCTTGTACGTAATACTCATTTTAATCTTTCTGTTGATTATCAAGATCATTAACTTCCTCTCATATTTTATGCTGTAAAATGAGCAAGCTTATGCATCACTATGAAGAGACAGCAAACAGGAAGGTTGGGAAAGAGTTCCTCACAACTAGGTCTTCCAAAGTCAGGCCTTTACCATCTCTACTCAAAGCTATTTCAAATTGTTATCTGAAGGCCAGATAATTTGACACTCCTAATATTTACCATAATAACCACGCTGTTTGTGGATTAGATGGAAGTATTAAGTTTTCTGGTGTGTACATACATATGCACATACATATATACAAGTATACATGTGTACATATATATATATAGTCACACACACGTGTATATATAGTTAACTTTGCTTAATAACCAATCTAAGTTTGTACAGTTTTTCTAAGTCTAAACAGCTTAAATACAAAGAATCCTCCTGATGGCTAACAAAGTTTAATCCCAGACAAGGGTGTTACAGTCCATTAACAAAGGATGAAGTCTCCTGAGCCCTCCATGCTCCCTTTTATTAAGGGTAGGTATGTTGCACTCATGTGCTCACATTATTCCAATTCCTAGCCAGGATTTCAGATTAAAAAATACACCTACTCTGGTTAACTTATTGAAAGATGACTAGTTAATTTACAGAAACAACAGTAAAGATTTTTTTTTTTTTTTCAGGGTGGTGGTGGTAGTATTTGTTTTTAATGAAGAAGAAACATCCAGGGTGGCACCTGTAGCTCAAAGGAGTAGGGCACTGGCCCCATATCCCATATGCCGGAGGTGGTGGTTCAAACCCAGCCCCAGCCAGAAACTGCAAAAAAAAAAAAAAAGAAACATCCAGAACTCACACTGCATGTGTTGCACTGAATATTAATATATTAATTCTGGTTTATACACACCACTATAATATCACTTAACACCCTTTTTAATATTTAATACGGCACATTTATTGTCCCGTCAGAGGATGAACTCCTCTTATTCATCATCTTACTCTCTTTCCATCCTCTCCAGTTGGCACGCAGTAACTGTGTGAATGTGTGACTGACAACTTAAAGCACGGTCAGCAAACTTCTGCTGTAAAGAGCAAGGTAAGTAAACAATTTACACATTGTAAGCTACCCAGGGTCTGTTGCAACCATTCTGCTGTTGTGTCAGGAAAGCAGTCTTAGACAATAGGAAAATAAGCCATGGTGTTCAAATAAAACTTTATTTACAAAAACAGGCAGCAGGCTGGGCTACAGTTTGTCATATGTTTTAACAGGAATCAACCTACATTCCTAATTTACCTAAATTCGGTACTCATGAAGATATGAACGCATATGTTCATGCTAATCTATGTATGACTATGCATGATGGATCAATCTTTAGATTTTACTTGTGGGTGAGGATAAAAAAGAACTCAAGACCTTGGCACCAATGAACTATGAATATAATCTAATGAATACCGAGTTAGAAAAAAGGGCAATTCCACTACTCTTGCCAGTGACTTGTTAGGTAATGAGGCTGAAAAGACATCTGTGGGGGTCTTCTGGAAAAGATAGCTCCTCTTACTCCTTCTCATCCTGCTGTGTCTGGGTGGGATACAAGTCCTCTCAGCAGCCAAACTGGGACAGGAGAAGGGCACTCAGTACAGAGCTAACAGGGAAGGTCACAAAGCAGAGAGTTGGAAGGTGCATGGGTCCTTGATGTTTCTTGAGCTTCTGTACCTTATTATATAAGACATTAAATTTTTTCATTAAGTCAGTTAACAGAATTTTCAGTTATTTGCATCCAAAGCATCTTAAATGACCTAAGTGTTCAAAACTGAAGACTGCTCACTTCACAAATTCACCTGCAGCCAGTCCTACTTGATCTCAACTTTTCACAAATTAATAGAAACATTTAAGGTTCTGAAATCCCATAGAGATTATCAACAGTTTATAAAAAAAGAAAAAGCCTACTAATTACTTATACTGAAGTTTCTAGCTTTATAAATTCTATAATCTTAGAGAAAATAACAATGCACTATCTCCTTCTTTGATATTCTATCTAAAATATCCTTTGAACAGGATGTTTTTTCTCTAAGTCAAGGATTGGCAAACTTTTTCTGTAAAGAGGCAGATAAGGGCATTTCAACACCCTAAGTCATAAAGCCTTTTGTAAAAAGACACCATTTCTCACTGTCAATTATATAACACAGTCTAGAAAGAAAAACAGAGTAAACTTCACCTTCAATCATTAACCAAGAAAATTGGTTAAAAATGCATAACCGATTTGCACATATACACTTTAGAAAATTAGTATGGGAAGTTCCATTCTGTGACTTTATTCAAATGACAAAAATATGAAAAATGTGAGTTATTCAATGTTACAATAAACCTTATTTTATAGACTTCAAAATTACAAATAAGGGATATTTTATTATCAAATTCTAAATCGGGACTTATGCCAGCATAAATATTGGTATATAAGGAATTGCTAACTGTAGGTACCTGTGAAAAACACTACTGAGAAGGAGGTTCTGAAGAGTGAGGAGGACTTTCACCATTCCCTTTACACCTTTGTGGGGTTTTTAACTTTGCCATACAATGTATTACTTTTATAGTTTTAAAAAAGTGCTTAAATATACGTTGTATATATGTTAAAAAAAAAAAAAAAAAAATACCAGGAACTTAAATAGAAAAGGTAGGATTTCTCTACAACAGGCTAGAAATTGAGAAACCCTCCAGGGTCAGACCGTACACATTTACTACCAAAGAGGTGGGCATACCTCAGATACAGTCAGGGAAATTCCCAGAAGAGCCTTCAGCTGACCAGGAGCATCCTGAGACTTTAAATACTTGTAAGGGTAGAGTCCATAGCAACCCAATCCAGGTCCACTGAATCCCTGTTACCCCAGGAGTGATCAGATAATCAAGTGGTATTCTCCAGTTCTTGTTAGCAGAAGGTCCAAGCCACTTAAAAAAAGAGTGACTTTGTTGGCTCGATGCCCATAGTACAGTGGTTATGGTGCCAGCCGCATACACTGAGGCTGGTGATTTCAAACCCAGCCTGGGCCAGCTAAACAACAATGACAACTGCAACAACAAAAAAACAGCCAGGCGTTGTGCCAGGCGCCTGTAGTCCCAGCTACTTGGGAGGCTGAGGCAAGAGAACCGCCTAAGCCCAAGAGCTGGAGGTTGCTGTGAGCTGTGACACCACGGCACTCTATCCAGGGCGACAGAGTGAGACTCTGTCTCTAAAAAGAATAAATAAATAAAAATAAACATACATGAAGACTTTTGTTTCAATAGCCTGCCAAAGATAAAAATGAATAAAATACAATTCTGCTCTTGGGAATGGTGAAGAAATAAACAAAAGTTGTTCCCCGTCACTTAGAGAAAGAACAAAGTCTGTCATTTCTCACCATTACAGGAAAAAGAATAATCAATTTAATTTTCAGTTAAGTAATAAAGTTTTTCATGAAGGACTCAACATATTTTCCCTACACTAAAATTAATTACATCCACTCTACAAATATTTCTGCATGTCTCCTACAGGTTTTTCTACTTCGTGAGGATACAGGCGTTAACAATGTATAAATTCACAAGAGCAAGAATTTCACATTTTATAAAACCATAATCAAATTTTGTTTCATTTAAATAAAACTGTAAAGAATTCTAATGTCTGCTGATTCCTTACTAAAATGACATCAACTGTTTTTAAATTCCATCACATATAAAGAAGGGCTTCAGCGAAGAAACAAAGTGCAATCTCTGGAACAAAGTACACTGAGGAAAAAAAGCAAAGAAGTCCTGAAAATTAGAAAACTCTGGTCCTAAACATTAGTCTCTCTTCTCACATCTAACGATGGCTGTTTTGGCAAATGGATTGAGCCATTATTTATCCAGCAAAATCAACAGGGTAATTGTTGAAAGTATTTAGTGTTCTAAAAAAAACCGTCATATATGAAAGTATTTAGTGTTCTAAAGAAAAAAAAAAGGGGGAGGTTCCATAAACAACAGATTGTCATATACGAAAGTATTTAGTGTTATTAAAAAAAAAAAAAAGTTCCATAAACAACAGATTGCAATGTCTACGCCAAAGCACTAGTTTATCAAACCTTTAATTACGTTAGGCTTTTACATTTACACCCAGCCCGTCTTAGCACCACAGGCGTGTCATCAAGCGCTGCCCTTCCACAAAATCTCAACTGTATTTTAAAATATTTTTGGTGAAGTTGACTTTTAGCACATTTCCAACCTCATTAATTACTCTTTTTTAAAAAATTGAGACTGTTTAACGAAACATAGCCTATCTGTATAGGAACTGGGGTGCAAAGTCAGGGGTGGGACGGAGCTTAGGGTACTTCGGGAGGCTGCAACGTCCTGAACTTGCCTGGCGGCCTCCAGGGCCAGGGAAAGTTGCAGGGTCCGCGAGCGCCCGCGCCGGCGGCGGCGGCAGCAGCAGCAGGTAGCGCGCCGGCCTGGCCTCCGGGGCCCCAACCCTGTAATGCAACATCCTCCTTGCCACCCGGGCGGAAGGCGCGCTCTCTAGTAATTCAAACTGGAGGCCGGGGGAGAAGTTCTAGTCAACGCCTTCCCTACACGGCACAACAGAATTTCCGCTCGCTCTCTGTATCTTCAAAGCAGCCTCAGGGCTGCGCCAGCCCCAGTCCGGGCCCAGTCCGGGCGGCCGGAACGCCCCGTCCCCTGCTTGGGGGAACCGCGGCCCCGCCGAGGCGGGCTCTGCCGCGGGGCGACTGCGGCCCAGACCGGCACGTTGGGGTCGGGCCTCGCCCGTCCGGCGGCCCCGGGAAGAGCGGAGCCGGCCGGGCCGTGAACGGCGGTGGCGCCGGGGCCGGCGGGGCGCGAGCGGAGGTGCCGCAGGCCCCGGCGGAGGCGCCACCGCCGACCAGCGCGGGCCCCGCAACTTCTCGCCGCCACCTCAGCGTGTCCGCCGAGCCCCGGGCGGGGCGTGGGGGAAGGGAGGGCGCCGGCGGCTTACCGGGGGGCGAGCGGCTCCTGCCCGCGGCGTGTGGCTGGGGCGCGGCGCGGCGCGGCGCGGCGGGGAGGGAGAGGCGGAGGTGCGAGCGCAGGGCCGCCGGAGACGAGAGGCGCCGCCGCCACCGCAGACAGCTCCGCAATATGGCCGCCCAACGCCTCCTCGGGGAAAAGGCGGGGCTGCCCGCGCCCCCCGCCCCCCGCCGGCGGCCGGTCTCGCGCCGCGGCCTGAATGCCAACGCCGCCGCCCCCGCCCGGTCCCGCCCCGCCCCGCCCCCGCCCGGCCCCGCCCCGCCCCGCCCCGCCCCGCCCCGCCCCGGGGCCTCGCGCCGCAGGCCTGACGCGGGGGTGGGGGCGCGCGCTCGGGGGCGGGGCCAGGGTCGCGCGCTCGGCCGGGAAGCGCAGGGGCCGCGGCTGCGGCGCGGGAGTCCCGAGGGGACCGGGCTGCCGCGAAGACTGCGGTCCAGGGAAGCTGAGCCGCCCAGCGCCAAGCTCAGAGCGCCCGCCGCCGCCCCCCCCCCCCCCCAGTGAAACTTGAAACTCCCGCTGGCGCCCGCGAACTCCCTGCGGGCGTCTCTGTCGCCCCCAACCGAGGGATTCTCCCCGCGGGGAACTGGGATCCACATTGAGCGCGAGACTTGGCTGTTGGTTTAGAAAAACCCTGGTGTAGCAGAGAGCTACACTTTATTTGCAACAAAGAACGTTTAAATTATGTTGGTTAAATTATGTTTTAGCCAACTAGAAAAACTTGCTTTTTTAAACTCCACCCAAACCTCAATGGGATGTGGCCCCAAATCAGGAGTGCACATTTTAATCTAAGCAAGGATGTGGGATAATTTTTTTATTACCAACGACAATCCTTGGCGGTTGGAAGGAGTGCGGCAGGAAGAAAAAGTTGGAAATAAGGCCCCAAAGAGCAGCCGAATTTAAATTATTCTAGACTTAACGAGAATTAGTTATTCAACCAGGATCTAACTAGCCGATTCACTTTAGTTAGAGCCTGGGACTAGTTAGAAAGCTCCTGGATCAGGGTTCTGTCGTCTACTCCACGTGGCCTGCCCTCAGTATTTTCTGCTGGGATTCTAAGGGCAATACTTGATGTGTACAAACAGCAAGGGCACAAAATCGGAGTAGCCTGGCTTGTCCTGTTTGCAATTTAGCTTACCTTTTGTGAACAAACTTTAGATGCAAATAACAAAACTCATGAATGTACTCTTATGGAGTGAATAATTCATATCCATCCTGCCTTAGCACTAATCTTCCCTGAGACAGTACTTTTTCCAGGAACTATCTCCAGATCACTTTCACTAAGCTTCCTCTTCAGTGAGTTTCCACTATTGCCCTTTGAGACCTCTCTGAACAATTAAAAGTCCCGAGAGACTTAAGGGTTAACCTCAAAGGCAAATTCCTCAAGGATGGAAACCAGGTGTGGGCTTTGTAACCAACCCAGGTTTACATGGTTCTTAGTGACCACCAAAAGATCATTCCCTGAACTTCTCCCTGGAGTGCAAAAATTATCCTGGTAATTGTTCAGCCTTCCACATCAGGTTGCATGAATAGTCCAAGTATTATGTGTAAGTATTAGTGTAGTAAAGAGTACACGAATCAAAAGTTTATAACACAACTGTGCAACTGAAAATGAAGGATTCACTGTTGTTGGTAATATGCATGCAGTAATGTACAATTCTTTTACATGACTCTTTAATGGTTAAAACCACCATGTGCTTGAGGTAAAAACAATTAATGACTTTTTTTAAACCAGTGAATAAAGAGGGACTAAACAGGATTAAGTGGGTGGCACCTGTGGCTCAAAGGAGTAGGGCACTGGCCCCATATGCGGGAGGTGCCGGTTTCAAGCCCAGTCCCGGTCAAAAACTGCAAAAAAAAATAAAATAAAATAAAATAAAATAAAATAAAATAAATAAAAAGGATTAAGTAATTTGCCCAACGTAACAAGACTAAGAAGAGGCAGAGCTATGACCAAACCCAAATATATATTTGACGCCTTGATCCTATCTTATTCTCTGCAAGAGCAAACAGACCAGAAACTGTTATCATTTTAGTTAGGTATCATATAAGTAAATATTTAAGTAAAAGATAACATTCAAGCCTGGTGAGATAAAAAAAGTAAGCTCAGACATTGTGAATGTAAACTGAAATAACTTTTCTTTAGAAAGCAATTTGGCACTGTAATTCAGCCTTTATGAATGTTCATAACTCTTAGAACCTATAATTCCATATCTGGAATTCTTTCTGGAGGAAGTGATCTGAAATGGAGCAAGAGCTTTATTCATAAATGCTGTATCACAACATTATTCACGAGACACAGAAATAAGAAATATGAAACTAAGTATCTAAAAATGAGATATATCTACTCTGTAGCATTTTAGGTAACAATATTATTTTTCAATGTCAGACAGTTAATGAGCTGACATTGTAACAAGGTATAAAGGAGGCACATCTCACACAGCCTCAAAACCCAGTTGTCACACTTATGACTACAGAAGGATCAAGGTAACATTTTGTAGTATTAAATGGGGGAAAAACTTATGAAACTGTCCAGGTAGTATTATCACAGCTATGGTTAAGGTAAAAAAAAAAAAAAAAAAAAAAGTGTGAAGTGTTAGAAACATTGAGACCTATTGTCACCTCTGGGTGATGTTTCTAGGGGCATTTTTTTTCTCTATTCATCATGCTTTTCTATATTACTTGTATAGAGCTTAAAAAATAATTTATTTGAGTTTTACTACAATATAGATCAATTACACAAGAGCAGCAAAGCTTAGGAAAATTTTCTCTCCTAAGAAAAATTGTGGTGAACTGAGCTGACAGAATTTTATTGCCAGGGGTCAGATCTGTTGCTTGCACATGTAATCTGCGCACACACATACACACACACTTGTTTTACTTTGTTCTTTACATCAAATATATGCACTTTTAAGTGAAATATTGGAGATTTAACTTAAAAATTCTTTCTCATTTTTATTTCAACATCTCATATTTCAAGGGGAAAAATATACCCTTTGCTAACATTATTTTTTTAGAATGAAATTTTTATATTAACCAGTAATCACAAGATTTTTTTATACACCACATAATATGCTTTAAAGAGAGACACCCAAACCAATCTATCACTAACACTTTTATACTACAATCCTGCTCTACTTCACCACAATATATTGACTAGTTCTGAGTGCTGGAGTTCTGATGCCAGTTACAAAGCATTTGTCTCACTAGCACTTATAAAGTACTTTCTGAAAATGAAGAAAATTCATTTTTGCAAGAAGGGGTTTTAAATGGAAGGTTTTTTGATCTAAAACATTGAATTTTGCTAGTTTGAATAAGACTTGGATCCTGCCCTGTGGTTCAGTACTAGGAAAGGCAAACAAACAAAGACAGGTGGTAAAGGTGTCTTTATTGTCTTAATAAAGACAGACAGGTGGTATCAAGGAGGACAGAGGAGAGGGCAATTAACTCTGCTTATGGAAGGGAGCACCACGTGGAGGAGGGGGGATTGAAGGAATGGGTAGAAGTTCCATAAGAGGGTCAGCAGAGGAAAAGCAACCAGCTTCAGAAACTGTCAAGCTAGGATTGATGTTTGGATATAAGAATCTTTATAACCAAAAGTTTCAGGGTAAGTTGAGGCACACTGACAAGGGCAGAATTTATCCTTCATCCTTGAGGAAATAGAAATCCACCCATAAAGAGGTACTGATCTAACTTATATTTTAGGAAGGGAACTGGCAGCCATGTGGATTGCCTGGTTCAGTGACAGTGAGAGTAAATGGGAAGACTGCCAGGGACAGTTCAGATACACAGTTTTGCTATAAAGGCCAATGCAAGAGAGAATGAGTGTCTGAACTTGGGATGTTGTGAAGATGAAAGAGAGGAAATAGATCTGTTAAAAGATTTAGAGGTAGACTTTGAAGAGTAAGAGAAAAGGAAATAGGAAAATGATTTCAAGGTGAGTACCATTAGGGTAAATGGAGATTATAAGGGAAGTAGAGCTAAGAGATCAAGATAATTAGGCAAGCTGGGAACATGGTGATTATTATTATTATTTTTTTTTTTTTTTTGAGACAGAGTCTTACCATGTCACCTCTATAACAAAGTGAGACTCTGTCAAAAAAAAAAAAAAAGTATTCACCATTTTTAAAAAGCTATAACACTGCAAAATCACACTACTTTTTTCTTTTGAGACAGAGTTTTACTATGCCACCCTCTGTAGGGTGCTGTAGCATCATAGCTCACAGCAACCTCAAACTCTTGGGCTTAAGAGATTCTCTTGCCTCAACCTCCCAAGTAGCTGGGACTACAGGTGCCTGCCACAGGGCCCAGCAATTTTTTTGTTGCCATTGCCATTGTTGTTTAGCTGGCCTGGCCTAGGCTCAAACCTGCAAGCCTGGGTGTATGTGGCCAATGCTGTAACCACTGTGCTACGGGCACCGAGCCAAAATCACACTACTTTTTAAAAGCTATACACAAGAAATGCAAGAGAATTTTCTATTTTAAACCATGGTATTTTATACTAGTCACAGTATCTTGCATATTTAATTTAATACACATTCACAATGTGTTTGCCAATATCATAGCCCTCAGCTAAAAAATAGACAAAGCAAATAAAACTATCTTATCTTTTACTTGTATGCCTAGCGAGCCATACAAATATAATTGCTGATATAAGCTATAAAATTTCAGTGCAGTCAATAGAGGTCTGATGGCTAATGTACCTAAACTGAGAGTCAGGAAACCACAGGTCTATTCCTGCCTATATTCGCTTCATATCTAAAATCAAATTACATAAGTACATAATTCATAATGTGTTTGCAGATATGAGCATATTAGTCTCCCACAAAGATAAGGTAAAAGTTATTACTCAGTCCTCTCTGCTTATACAACAAAGCCAATCTAGTTTATGATAAATGCAATAAAATTCCGGAGTAGAGTAAGAAAGAGTCTAAACAAGGGGAATGTATGACCTTGGCTTTAATCCCAATTCTAAGTGACTAGGTGACCTTAAAAGATGTAGTAGACTATTTTGTAACTTACAGTGTTAAAAGAGAGAGACCATTATACCTATTGTACTTTTCCCAGATGTTGTCTTAAGACATCATAGATTTTTTAGGACTAGGAAAGGATCTCAAAGATCATCAAATCCTCGAATCCCATCTCCAACATTATTACCGAACAGCCACCAGTGTGTTTCTGCCACGAACTTCATGAGAACTCTAGGAAAATACTTTATTTTTTGTGGACTCTCAGTTTTCTCGTTTAGTAAACAAGGGAGCTAGGCTATATCATCTGTATATTCTTCATCTCTGACTCTGATTCACTTTAAAAATATTTGATTCTCAAGCATCATAATGTATAATTTATAGAGTTTGCTATGTATTTTATAATAATGCAGAAAGCATGTAAAGAGAATCATTTATATAATATTTCATAATTGTAAACTGAAATTTCCACTAGTTTATGACTCAATAAGCCTTGTGCATTGTTAGATTCTTCTTGCCTTATTAGAGAGAGAGAAATAAATGAATAAATATCCATGTTGAATGTTGGGACTGTATATTCTAGGCAGCTGTTTTCTAAAAGTTTATAATATTTTAGTTTCATTTGAAATTTAGTTAAAGCTATACAGCAGTGTTACTTACTATCAAGGAAAGTTACCCAACACTTTGTGAAGTATCAGTTCTATGAGATTTAAACTTTACTGTGGTGGTTTTTAAAGTATATCAAAACACATTTTATACCCCTCCCTTCAAGACATGGAGCCTAATTTCCCTTCTTCCTGAAGGTAGGCTGGATTAGGTGACTTAGAACAAAATGTAATTGACCGTATGTGCTATGGTCTGGATATGTCCCCTCAAAATTCACATGTTGAAACTATCACCAGTGTGACAGTATTAAGAGGTAAGAGCTTTAGGAGGTGATCAGAATTAATGGAATTAATGCCTTTTAAAAGAGGCTTCAGACAGTGTCCAACCCTTTCTCCCCTTCCACCTTTTGACCATGTGAGAACACACAGCTCAGGATGCCATGTTTGAAGCAGAGAGCCAGCCCTCACCAGACACCAAATCTACCAGCAGCTTGATCTTGGAATTCCCAGATTCCAGAACTGTGAGAAGTAAGTTTCTATTATTTATAAATTACCCAGTCTGAGCTATTTTTGTTATAACAACAGGAACAGACTAAGATAGTGTACACCTTGTGAGATTAGATCATAAAAGACACTGGGGTTTCCTCTTTGTTAGCTTTTTCTGGAATCACTTGTTCTGGGCCAAGCCAGATGCCATGTTATGATGACATTTAAGCATCCTACAAATGTACACATAGTGCATAGTGAGAAATGGAGGCCTCCCTGCCATCTGTAAAGACCCGAAGCCTCTTCAAACAGCTGCATGAGGCTCGGTGCCCATAGCTCAGTAGTTAGGGCACCAGCCACATACACTGGGGCTGGCAGGTTCAAACCCGGATCTGCTAAACAACAACAACTACCAAAAAAAAAAGCCAAGATAGCTAGGCATTGTGGTGGGTGCCTATAGTCCCAGCTACTTGGGAGGCTGAGGCAAGAGGATTGCTTGAACCCAAGAGTTTGAGGTTGCTGTGAGCTGTGACGCCATGGCACTACTGAGAGTGACAAAGTGAGACTCTGCCTCAAAAGAAAAAAAAAAAAAAGGCGCATGAGTTAGCCATTGTGGAAGCAGGTGGATCTTCCATCCCCAGTTAAGCCTTTACATAACTGCAACCCCTACTAAATATCCTGAATGCCTTCCCTAGGAAACCCTGAGCTGAAACCACCCACCAAGCTGCACCTGAGTTCTAATCCATGAAAATTGTGTGATAATAAATCTTGTTTTAAGTCACTAAGGTTTGGGGGTAATTTTTAACCTAGCAATAGATAACGCAATACCTATAAGCAATTACCACTCAAATTAGGTCACCCGTTATTTTAAAGAAATGATTGAATTATATAATACAATCATACAATTATAGAGCTGCACAGAATTTCAAAGAAGTTTGACTTGCATTTTGCGGAAACAAAACTTAAGACCTCCAGGGTTTGTTGTACTCAAACCTGGCCTTCTTCCATTGTTCTCCATCTCAGCTAGAGACATAGGACCCATCCTTTCCCCTCACCTTCACCAATCCCATGCCTAATCTATTACCTACTCCTGTCAATCTTACTTCCTCTTGCATCTATCTGCCTCTTTTATATCTGTATTACCCTCAACCAAGTTACACAACTGTTATTTCTTCTGGACTCCAGCAGTAACCTCCTAATTGTTCTTCTTATGTCAACTTATGCCCCTACAATTAGTTCTTGGTACTACAACCAGAATTAATTCATTAAAATACAATTATGATTATGTCACATCTCCTTCCCATCCCCTTCCCTCTCTAAAGCTGTTTGTCTGGTTCCTGTTGCTGGTCACCGGTTTTCACTTGAGCTATGATGACACCACTGCACTCTGCCCAGGGCAACAGTGTGTCAAAGAAAAAAAAAAAAAAAGAAATTATTTGTATGATGTAGCTGTACCCTTGTACTATGTAACAAACTGAGATTTGTAATCCTGTTTTAATGAGAATATATATGGGGGTTTCAATTTGAGATGACAAAATATATTCCTTTTTTTAATTATTAAAATTCATCCATCCATTTATTTACTCTTAATTGAATTAGCTGTAGGCTCTATGCTAGGTGCTGGGAATACGAGATTAGCAGAACTATATCTTCCCGAAGAAACTCAGTCCACGGAGAGGGCAATGTCACAAGTTGAAAATTACAAAATCATGCCAAGTTGTCTAGCTGAGTCCTCTTTCCTGAGCGCTGAGTTCACACATTCATCTCCTCTTGGTGTCATCATTTGCTGCCTAGGAATATGGCAAACTCAGCCTGCCCCGGACTGAACTAATCATCCCCCCACCCCCAGCCCTCAGCCCTCTCCTGCTCCCCCCACCCCCATCTCCTCCTCCTCCTCTTCTTGTAAATATTCCATCTCAATTTGTGAAATTATCTTCTAAGCAATCATTCATCCTAGAAATCTGAGAATAATCCCGACCTTGTTCAGGCCCCACTTTCCATCCATAACCAAGTCTTGCTCATCTAATCTATTAAAGAGTCTTCTGAAAAACCCCTCCTCTAATTTCACTACCTTTCACTGTCCTAATTCAGGATTCTAGGAAGCCTCCTAACAAGAATCCCAGATCAGTGTTAAGGCCTTCTCCAACCCATCCTTCACAGGATGCTATTTCTTCAGGTTTTTGAGAAGTCTAACTAGAGAGCTTGGCACAAAGTCTGACCCAAAGTAAATGCTCTTGTGAGTAATAGCAGCTATTAATGTGAATGAGGAGCACTGACAGACCAAACTACTGAACAGGGAGCATTTTATTAATTTTGCTAAATGAGTCTGGAATATTGATATTCTGTTAAATCAAGGGTGATTACGTCACAGGACACCTGGCTTACCTAATCTAAATTTATAAGAAATTATATAAAATAATGATTTAAAAATATTGACTATTGGGCAATGCCTGTGGCTTGGTGAGTAGGGCACCGGCCCCATATGGCGAGGGTGGTGGGTTCAAACCCAGCCCCGGCCAAACTGCAACCAAAAAATAGCCAGGCATTGTGGTGGGCACCTGTAGTCCAGCTGCTCAGGAGGTTGAGGCAAGAGAATCGCATAAGCCCAAGAGTTAGAGGTTGCTGTGAGCCGTGTGACACCATGGCACTCTACCCAGGGGCAGTACAGTGAGACTCTGTCTCTACAAAAAATATATATATATATATTGACAATTAGATGCAGACAGACTTGGCTTCTAAATACAGTGCTGCCATCTAAAATGCCACTGGAGGTTATTTTTCTTTTTTTCCCCTTACTTTATTCATATAGAATGCCGATTTTCTACTTGAATAGTTAGGGATTACACTCAGCAGAAAGTGACAGAAAACCAAAAATACTAGTGACTTTAAAAAGACAGAAATTTGGGGGCTGGGCGCAGTGGCTTATTCCTGTAATCCCAGCACCAGGGAGGCCGAGGCAATTGGATTGCCTGAGCTCACAGGTTTGAGACCAGGCTCAACCAGAGTGAGACGTCATCTCTGAAAACAGCCGGCGTTGCGGAGGGCACCTGTAGTCCAGCTACTTGGGAGGCTGAAGCAAGAGAATCACTTATACCCAAGTGTTTGAGGTTGCTGTGAGCTATGACACCATGGTACTCTACCCAGGGCAACAAAGTGAGACTGTCTCAAAAAAAAGAAGAAGATAGAAATGTATTTCTCCCTCACAGTGTTCTTCAGTTACATAGTCTAGAGCTGGTGTGGTGTCTGCCAGTCATCAGCAGCCTTGGCTCCTGCCGTCTTTGTGCTGTACCATCAATATGTAGCTTCTGCCTCATGGTCAAAGATGACTGCCCTAACTTCAGCCATTGTGTTCACATTAAAGCCAAGAGGAAGGAGTAAAGAGAAGGATATTCCCCTTCCTTCAAGGATACTTCCCAGATTGTTTCTTTCTATATGTTATTATAGATGTTATATAACTATATATCACACATCTTTACATATTGTCATATGTTTCATATATTACATAATACAGTAGAACCTCCCTAGTCAGGCACCTCCCTACATCGACCACCTCCTTCAGTTGACCTAATTTCCATAGACCAGACATGCACCACATGTACATATCAGTATAGTTGGCCTAGTTCCTTTGTTGAGCACCTTCGAATGTTGACCAGTTTGTTACAGTCCCTTGGATGATCACTTATAGAGGTTCTACTGTATATAATTTAATAATACATGTAATATGTTATATAGCAATAGATATTTCATGTATGTTCTTCATTGGTCAAAACAGTTACATAACCAAGTCTAGCTAGAGGGAGGTTGGAATTATAGTCTTTACTTGGGTTAGTCATGTGCTTAGCTAAAAATAGAAAGTACTATTTTATGTAGAGGAAGTGGAGAAGGGAGATGATAAATGTCTTAACCTGAATTCCACAGACCTGAGGCAAACGTTTACAGTGCTGGGATGTATCGGGAAGTATGTATCACATGTCATTACATATTACTGGGATGGGAAGCCGGAGTGAGCAGAGGTGTGTGAAGCAGGGAGGGAGGGAGAGACCACAGTCTTACTGAGCTGGCTATCACTTGATATAAAACACAAGTGATTGATTTTATAGGGCAGTCTTCAGACAGAAGTGTGAGTGACCGTATCTCAGAAAGGTTTTTCCAAGTGAGAAAACAGGAGAAATTCAAGCCCTTGTTCCTGTCTGCTCTGGCAGCAGAGGCTCACCCCAGCAGGCATTAACTCCCCTGCAGTTCTGGTTGTGTGTGCGAGACACTGAGCAGCCCAAGGCACCCCATGCTCTCCTGGCCTCCCCCGGGAAGCCCCAGAGTGGCAACCAGCAGGCATGTGACATGGGCATGGGTAGTCACCATCAGATGGCATCTGCATGAAGTCACGGTCCAGGAATGGCTGGTCCCCGCAGCAGCGCTGGGCCAACGCAAGAGGCCAAAGCCCACACACCGGTGAGGCTGCAAGATCTGAAGTGTCACTGAAAAGATATCTGACGCAGTGAACATCAAGAAGTCTCTGCCACACTACTCTGAATTTGGGTTAACCTCCTACTGGCAAAGCTGGTGAGCTCCGGGGTACCTTATGCCCAATACTGAGATAAATGCACAACTGAATTAGTAACAGCAAATAAAACTTAGGCACCAGCTTTCCACGTGTTATTTCTTTCTTTTCTTTTCTTTTTTTTTTTTTTTTATCAGTTATCAATTTATTGCCTCCTAGCTCCAGACTCACCATTCTTTGTTGTCCTTTGATACTGCAGCTGGATCTGTAACAATTCCCTCTTTGCCAGTAAAGGGCACTGGAAGGACAAAGAGAAGGGGCTTCTTCCTAGTTCTGGCATTTTCTGTCTTATTCTGATAGTGCAGCTGCCAGTGATGTGTGGGCAGCCCAGTGACACTCACCCTTCAATAGTGGCTTCCTGGTTATCAGCCCAGGCCTGCAGCAACATAATGAGCTTTACTATGCTGTCAGCCACAGCCAGTGTTGCGCTGGGAAGTATTTAATAACTAGCTCGAAAACAGAAAAATCTGATTCGTTGCATTTGCCAACTTCCATGGTTTGAATGCTTCCACCACAGCTTATTTCAATGAAGACTGGGGAAGAGACGTACAAAACTGGCTCTTGGGAGCCCGTACAGATTGACTCTGGTACACCACTGGAACAATCACATCCTGTCCAATGAGGTCTGAGCTTCAATACTGGTTGGGATTGGGGGACCCTCTTCTCAGTCTGCTTCTTCCTTGAGGATTTTCCCTTAGCTTTTCAGAGGCAGTAGCTATTCCCCATTCTGTATCCCTATACTCTTCAGAGATCTCTTTATGTCCTTCACCAAAGAAAACTCTTTTTACTAGTTAAAACTTCTTTGTATTAAACTTTATATTCAACCCTGTTCAAATTACTGGTGTGATTTTTTCTTCTGCCTGGACACCTGCAGATATGACCCTGTTAGAGAAAGTAGACCAATATGGGTCCAAGAAAGGGCTAGAACCAGAGACCCATTCACAATAAATAGAAATATGACTATCATTGACTGAACACCTACTTTATGCCAGGCTCAGAATGCTAATGACAAGGGCATTATACCTATCTTATTGGTGGGCAGCTCAAAATCTTACCCAAGGTCATGCTGAAAAGGAGAATAGTACAATTTGGCTTTTACTTGCAGCCAAAGGCATCTTAATTGATAGTCAGCTAAAAGGATATGATCTGCAGGTGGGAGTAGGTAAATAGTTTTTTCCTAAATCAAGAAAGATGCAGCAAAAATCTTAAGGTGCTGCTAACTTTTATGGAATCAAGTCCTAAAGATTAGACAAACGTACAAGTCTGTCTGGAGATGTTCTCGCCTTTAAAATACTGGGAAGGCGCTTTCATGGCATGAGCCCTCCGATGTCTAATAAGCTCTGAACTCCATCTGTAAGCCTTCCCACATCCTTTACATATAAAAGGTTTCTCTCCACTGTGAATTCTCAGATGCTGACTTAGATATGAGCTCTGACTGGAGGCCTTCCCACACTCATTATACTGGTAAGGTTTTTCTCCTGAATGAATCCTCTGATGTTCAACAAGATGAGCACCCCACCTGAAGGCCTTCCCACATTCATTACATTTGTAGGGTTTTTCTCCTGTATGAATTCTCTGATGCTTAATGAGGTTTGAGCGCTGATTGAAAGTTTTCCCACAATCACTACACTTATAGGGTTTTTCTCCAGAGTGAATTCTCTGGTGAATTACGAGGTGTGAGTTATAAATGAAGCCTTTACCACATTGACTGCATTCATGGTCTTTCTTCCCCGTGGGAGTTTTCTTATGGGTGACAGGCATCCGCCTGAAACTTTGCTCCGGCACAGGGGACTGCTTCAGTCTCTCTGCTTTGAGATTCCTCTGCCGCTGGTCTAAGGTACTCTCAACTTGAGAGGTAGCTTTGGATGTAGATGTGTTGGTGGCGAGCTTTTCTGAGGACACCTGTGATTCCACCTCAGTAATGGGCAGTTGTGGCCATGATCCCTTGTCCTTGGGCTCTGGACCGTCTTCTGCAGTCCTGGTTCAAATCCTTTCTCTAAATCCTCCAGCACTGTCACAGCCTCCTCTCCACTCTTAGGGTGATGTTCCCGCACCCAGGACTGGAGCTCCGCAGATGGTATGGTCAGGAATTGTTCCAGGACCAGTAACTCCAGGATCTGCTCCTTGGTATGTCTCTCTGGCCTCAGCCACTCAGAACAGAGAATCCTTAGTCGCTCAGGGCCTCCCGGGGACAGGAGTCTCTTGATAACAGAGTTGCCTGAAGCGTTGAGGAAAGATCTCTTGATTGGTAGAGTGGTTCCCAGGTTGCCTGTTCTCACACTCCCAAGACTGCCCCTCTTTCTTTGGCTCCATCATCATAACCTTGTGTTGTTCCTGTGTATCCTGAAGGGCCAGAGTTTTAGCTGCTGTTAGCCATTTCAGTCTGGACCAGCTCTGCAGAAGGCCAGCATGGCTTAGTCTTTCACCGGCACCCCGCAGCGCTCCCTCGGCGTTTCCTCCCCGCGGGACTCCGCTGCCTGCCGCGACCGGCAAACGCAGAGCAGGCTCGGAGCTGCACCTCGGAGCAGCCGCCCGCCAGGCCCACCTCGCTGGACCGCGGGCTTCCATGGGGCAGGGCAGTCGCTGCGGCAGCCTCCAGCCCCAGCCCCATGACTGGATTCACATTCAGACAATTCTCTAGGAAAGCTTGAATGCTGCTCTGCTCCAAGGCCTTAAAAATGAGAAAGTTGCAACTCAGGGTGGGAATATAAGATGTTTTTAGGAAAGGAAAGTTCATGATATTATTATTATTATTGTTATTATTGTAGAGACAGTCTTACTTTATCGCCCTCGGTAGAGGGCTGTGGCATCACAGCTCACAGCAACTTCCAACTCCTGGGCTTAGGCAATTCTCCTGCCTCAGCCTCCCCAGTAGCTGGGACTACAGGCACCTGCGCCCAACACCTGGCTTTTTTTGTTGCTGTTTGGCAGGGGCCAGGTTGAACCCGCCACCCTCAGTATATGGGGCGGGTGCCCTACCCACTGAGCCACAGGCTCCGCCCAACTTCATGATTTTAAAGAACATATTGGTGTCTTACGAAAAAAAACCCCCCAAAACAAAAAACAAACAACTAATGATTTTTTTTCTTTTCCACTGCCGAGTACACCCATGTATTCCTACCCAGAAAATAGCAGTGATTTGAGTAGCACACTTCTCCCACTAGTGCCAACTCCTGAAAACGTGTCTCCTTCCCAAGCCAGTGTGTTTTTTTCCCTCCTTTTCTCCCACAGAACCCGTCTTCCTCTAGTTTTCTTCTAGCACCGCCCCTCATTCCCAGCCTGAGTTTCCTTCCCTTTTTGACTCTAAAAGCAATGATAGTGTTTTCTCCTTTCTTTCCTTGTCCCTATGCCAGAGAATGACCCTATTTGAGTGTTTCTGTGGAATTTTACAGCTCACAAAAGGAAGAGGAGCTCATGAGGGTTTAAAATAACATCCTAGAAAAATTTCAAAATTATAAGTAGCATTAAAAGCTTACTAGTAGGGCGGTGCCTGCGACTTAGTGAGGGTGGTGGGTTCAAACCCGCCCCCGGCCAAACTGCCATAACAACAACAACAACAACAACAACAACAACAAAAATAGCCAGGCGTTGAGGCTGACGCCTGTAGTCCCAGCTACTCAGGAGGCTGAGGTAAGAGAATCATCTAAGCCTAAGACCTGGAGGTTGCTGTGAGCTGTGATGCCACCGCACTCTACCCAGGGCTACAAAGTGAGACTCTCTCTCAAAAAAAAAAAAAAAAAAAAAAAACCCTGCTATTTATACTACTCACTCCATGTTTTTCTTGAAATATTGGTGTCCCTAGGTCAGCCTTTCTGAGCTTCTCTCTTGTCTCTGTCCCATCATTTTGTTAAATGTTGGATCCAGGCAACCCAATTCCTCATCTTTCATTTACTCTTGGGGTTGGAGGTCTGGAGGCCTCCTCCTTCTGATAAGAAAAACATTCTCTCACCCCACCCAACCTCCTCTCAAAGTCTTTATGGTGAAGAACAGAAATACTGAAGGAAGGAGGTGGGTTGTGCAGACTCAGAAGGGTGTGACCCCTTTCCTCACCTGGGACGAGGATTACCATCAACACTCCTATGACAAAAGGCAGGTTAATAAGAGAAAAGCATAACGGATTCTTCTAACCAAAGTTTTATGTGACATAGGAATCTTCAGAGACCCAGGTAAGCGTATGCTTCATTTTTATGCGTAGCTTTGATAAAGAATGGACAGCCCTGTAGAAATGGGATTGGACCAAAAAGGTATGATCGGATAGTAACAGACTGATTTTCTTGGCCTTTCTGTGTAGCAATCCTTCCTTCTGGATATAGGGCAGGATATTAGTATTAGTATCAGACAAGGTAGGCTGGAGAATTTCTTTGTAGCCAGCTCTTACATAGAAAGACAGGGTAAGCTTAGAGTAACATTTCTGGGCTTTATGGCTCACTTTGATGGACGGGGGTTCCAGCTTCTATGACCAGGCATAGGGAAAGGAAATTTTACTTTCTAGGACTTGCCTTGGGGGAGAATGAGTGGTGAGAAGAACAAAGGCCAAAAAGGGACTTTGCTTCTAAGGCTGCTTCTGAGGCCTTCCTGTCTCCTTTAGTTCAACATATTCACCGTGCCAAGGGCCATACTGTAGGGTATCATTTTCTGAACCCTAATAGTGAACAAAGCATCAAGTGTGATTCATTTAAATTTCAATGGAAATGCAGACCACCCGTCTTCACATTCATTTCCTTTTTCACACAGGGAATCACGTAAGTTATTCTGAAAGTAACATCCAAATTCTCACCTTTGTTGGAGTTATTTTATTCTCCACTTTGTTTTTTTCTGGATTTTAAGATAACAACCATTTGTGCACTTAGAAAACTTGCTAAGTACTTGCCAAACACCAACCACCATCCAAGGCACCGGGGTAAGACACTAGCCTGTGTCATTCAATATACTCTCCACCACTATATTTCATAACATAATGTAGGATCTAATGAATATCTACCTTATTTCTCTCTGAGCAGGTTCCTCTAGACCACATCCAAAGTATATTTATTCACTCTCTGACTTCAAATAGTGTAACTTTTTCTCTTCTTTCTTTTTTTTTAACCATTTGTTCTCTCAAAATAGCCCACTGAAAGCCGGTCTGACATGAGGCCTGTGGACCTTGAATTCTCTGGAGATACAAGGGCCCTTTGTCCTCACAGACTGAGACGATATCACTCGCTGGCACTAGACCAGGATGGACACATCAATCGTTTGCATAGAGGTTAGAATCATCAAATAAAGACACAGAAGACTCAGCATTCTATAGAAAACACAAAAATGAAAATGTGCTTGACCTATGTCTTGGTTTTGTCTAGGGTATGACAATGACACAGTAGTTGAAAAACAGGAAACCCACCTAGATCATAGATCCTAGAGTAACTCTTCTCAGTTTTAACTATTTATAATCTATAAACTTATACTTGATATTTGTAGCCAGGTAACAATTCCTACTGAAAATCTATAACAAAATATTAAGCTAAAAAGAAAAATGAATTGATCATTTCACAAACTATGCTTTAAAATCTTACAAAATTTTTACTTGTTTTATGTATCAGAATAAAAAATGATTTATGGCACAGAATTTCTATATTATCAAAAGAAAAATAGAGCAGTGCCTGTAGCTTAGTGAGTAGGGCGCCAGCCCCATATACTGAGGGTGGCCGGTTTGAACCCGACCCCCACCAAACTGCAACCAAAAAATAGCTGGGCATTGTGGTGGGCGCCTGTAGTCCCAGCTACTCGGGAGGCTGAGGCAAGAGAATCGCCTAAGCCCAAGAGCTGGAGGTTGCTGTGAGCTGTGATGCCAAAGCACTCTATCGAGGGGGACAAAGTAAGACTCTGTCTCTAAATTAAAAAAAAAAAAAAAAAAGAAAGAAAAAGATAAGGAATAACATGCTTGTTAGAGTAATAAATATGTGACTTGCAGATTAATGCAATGTTAATGAATATGACACTATTCATCTCATGAAAGTAATGTTTTGGTTTTCAATTTTTTAGAAAGCTGACTCATATTTTTAAATAGGATGTCATATCAAAATAATAATTTCCTTCAAGGAATTTCCTTGTTTTTTTAAACAGAGAGTAAAAAAGAATTCTCCGTAACATTCAATACTATGAAGAACATAATAAGTTAGGCTCTCTTATATTCTTTTATGTACTTCCAATAGGAGTGTAGGTTGGTATGACATTCATAAGAAACAATTTGGCATTATGTTTCGAGAGTCTTTTATTTAGAACTGTATCTATTTATACTCTTTGATCATCTATATCCATTTCTAATAATCTATAGTAAAAAATAAGGACAGGGTTTAACACACATCCAAAGAAGTTCAACACAGCATTTTATGTAATAGTGCAAATTTGAGAATCTGAATGTCCCCAAATGGAAATTATTAAAAAATATTATGTTGTACAGTATATACCATAATATAATAATGTTCATAATGAGCAATTAAATTTTTATTATGCAAAAAAGAGTATTTTTGAAAATTATGTAATTACATATTAAAATGCTCATAACGTTAAATTAAAATCAAGATATAAAACATTATATACAATATAATACCAATTTTAACAAGTTGCTATGTTTATGTATCCTTTAAAAATTCTAAAAACAAAAATAACAGCTGTTATTTCTCAGTGGTAAGGAATAAACTTAATATTTTTTTCTATTTTCTACATTTTCTAAAATAATTTTTAATGATAACAGTATTAGTAAACTACATTTAGGCATTTTAAATATAACTTTAACTTAACTATTTAAGTATAATTAAACCCTTTTAGTATAGAATTTTTAGATGTTGAGTATATGCAAACTTCCATTGCTAATATTACATAATTCATGAGAAAAGGTGTGCAGAAAAAAGCAATGTTTAACATAGTATTATTTTTCCTTTGCTTTATTGAGCTATAATTGTCATGCAGTAAATTGTATATGTGTAAAGTCTAACATCTGGTGAGTTTTGACATATCTATACTCTCATGAAACAAACCACTGTGATTCAGGTAATGAATATATCCACCATCCCAAAAAGTTTCTTTGTTCCTTTTATAATTCATTCTTCCACTCCCCAACCAGGACTCAACCACTAATCTGATTTTTGCTGCTACAGATCAGGTTGAATTTCTTAGTGTTTAAATAATGGAGTCATGCGTCACGTACCATCTTCATTCACCTCAACATAGTAATTATAAGATTCTTTCATGCTTTTACATGTCATTTGTTCCTTTGTAAGTTCTACTTCTTAAAATGGATAGGGTTTAAGTATTTATTATATTGCATAGTATTTCTTGTATTGATGGAGCACAAGGTATTTATTTATTCATTGTTGATAGACATTGAATTGTTTCCAGTTTGGGGGGATTACAGATGAAGCTTCCATGAACGTTCATGTCTAGATCTTTGTCTGGAATGTTGCTTTCATTTCCCTTGAGTAAATTTCCAGGAGTGGAATGGTTGTGTGAGATGGTAGGTATCACTTTTTAAGAAACTGCCTAACTGGTTTACAAAGTGATCACACCACTTTATATTTCTACCAACAACCTATAAACATTCCATGTGCTTGGTGTCCTCACCAGCGTTCAGTATTGTTGGTGTTTTTAATTTTAATCATTCCTCTGTGTGTGTGTGTGTGTAGTGATAACTCATTGTGATTATAATTTGTATTTCTCTAATGGCTAGTGATTCCATGTGCTCATCTGTTACCTATATCTCTCCTACTGTCTGTTCAATTTTCTGCCTGTTTTTTGTAAAAGTTGCCTTACTGAGTTAGAAGATTGTATATCTTTATTTTCGAAAGTCCTTTTTCTCTTAACTTTAGCTTGCTGTTTTATTTTCATATTTGTGTCTTTTAAAGACCAAAAGGTTTTTTTTTTTTTTAATTAATTAATTAATTAATTTAGAGATGGGGGTCTCACTATGTTGCCCAGGCTGGAGTGCAGTGGCTGTTCATAGGCGTGATCCCACTACTGATCAGCACAGGAGCTTTGACCTGCTCTGTTTCCAACCTGGGCCCCTTCACCCCTCCTTAGGAAAACTGGTGGCCGCCTACTCCCAGGAGGTCACCTTATTGATGCCGAACTTAGTGTGGACACCCGATCGGCATAGCGCACTACAGCAAAGAGCAAAAGTTTTTTCTTTTGAAGTCAAATTTATTGACTTTTTTCTTTTTTACTTTGCATTTTGTGAAGAGAACTAAAAAGGATTAAAATTTTCCTCTTTGTTTCCTTCAAGATCTATCACAGCCTTAATGTTTGCATTTAGGTCTATAATGCAACACAAGTTCATTTTGTGTACAATATGAAGTAGATGTTGTGGTTCATTTTGGGGGGCGAGCCATGGCTCTCCAATTTTTCTAGCACTATACACTGAAATATATTTTTCCTCACAGAATTGCCTTGGTACCTTGGTACTTTTTTTTTTTTGCAGTTTTTGGCCAGGGATGGGTTTGAACTCACCACCTCTGGCATATGGGGCTAGCGTCCTACTCCGGTGAGCCACAGGCGCCGCCCGGCCTCTGTACTTTTGTGAAAAACCAATTGACTGGACTTTCTTCCCTTCTATTGATCTAAATGTCTAATTTATGCCAGGGCTTCACAATTTTGATACTGTAGGTTTATAGCAATTTTGAATCACATTAATGTATGTCTATCAACTGCTCTTTGTTTTCAAAATTGTTTGACAATTTCATGTACTTCTTTCATATGAATTTAGAATCAACTTTTTAATTACGGGGGGGAAATGCTCAGATTATGATTTTTTACTGAATTTATAGGTCAATTTGGTAAGAATTGACATTTTAACAATACTGAGTCTTCTGATTCCTGAATACACTGCATGTCTCCATAAATGTACATCTTCCCTATATTTTCCCAATAATGTTCTATAATTTTCATCATACAAGTTTAACATATTTAGTCAAATATGTCCCTAAATATTTTATATTTTTATGCTATTGTAAATGGTATTGCTTTTTAAAATTTCAGGTTCAGATTGTTCATCATGATATTTGGAAGTATAACTGATTTTTACACATTGACCTGTATCCTGAAATATTGCTAAATTCAATTATTCTAGTAGCTTTCTCTATAATTCTATAGGATATTTTATAAGTGATCATGTTGCATGCAAATACAGGCAGTTTTACTTCTTCCTTTCCAATCGAATGCTTGCTTTGTTGTACAATCTAAGACATCCAGAACAATCTCTAGTACAAGCAGTAAGAGCAGACATCCTCACCTCATTCCCAGGGTTTCGGGAAAAGCAGTCTTTACCATCAAACATAGTGTTAAGTGTACTTTCTTCTTAGCTGCCTGTTTTAATACATTTTGTGCTGCTGTAATAAAATACCTGAGACTGGGCATCATATAAAAACCAGAAATATATCGTCTTACAGTTCTGGTGGCTGGGACATTCAAGACAAAATGAGGGCTCTGGCATGTCAGAAGGCTGGTCTCGTCTTCCAAGAGGGAGAGTGAAGGCTACATCTGTGTCAGTCAAGTCCTTTTATGAGGGCATCTCACACAGCTCATGAAGGGTCGAGTCCTCATAACTCAAACATCTCCCAGAGGCCACAGCTCCCAGTCTTACTGTGTTGGGGGTTAAGCTTCAATATGAATTTTGAAGGGGTCAAAATCATTCACACCATAGCCGTGCTCTTTAGGTTAAGGAAGTTTCCTACTGTTTGTATTTTGCTGAGAGTTTTTGTTAGTGGATATTGGCTTTTTGAACATTTTGGGTACTAGTTGAAGGTTGAACAATTACTTTAATATACCTTTAAAACTTATATAAAATACATACCAGAGTGAGTCATGTTTTTATTTTTCTTGGCAATTTATCAAAGCATTTATAATGCCTCCAGTTAACAAAAAATTAAGAATGTCGTTAATATTAAAACAACAAATGTTTGGTATCTTTATGATAGCTTCAATAATAAATGGAACCTTAAATGATTTGACTGTTTTCATAAACAGCAATTTGTATTTTAGTTGTGATATTTTGTGACAGGGCAGTCAAATGGGAAATGTATTAATTAAGCAGCAAATACTGCTATGGCCTAATAACTGCAGATGTTTGGTTACAAAGACACATGTGTATAGCCCTCCAGTTTCATGTTAGAGGTTGCGTTTGTGTAGCTAGACTGCTGTGCTCGTCTCTCCTTTTTGAATGCAGACTAGGCTGCTATATGGGCAGCACAGCTCTCCTTATTTATTGTAATGGGGCATTACCACGCACAGATTCCAGGGGATTTGGACTGAGGTAAAGTCAGCCTTGATGTAGACTAACAAAATCAAAAAGAACAATTAAAAATAAAATTCCTCAAACACTCCCAAATTAAAAAGCTACTACAAAGACCCATTGTTTATCATAGATGCATAATGTACCATTTCATGAAACTATGCCAAGATAGTATCATAACTTCTTGACAGATTGTCAGGAAATCCTCTATTTGAAAAAAAAAAAAAAAAAAAAAAAGAAAGAAAAGAAAAGAGCCACACCTAATTTACTATTATTTGGGCAAATCCATTGGTTTGTACAATTAATACTAAAATAGACTGATTACACATCTGGCGGGGTGCCAAGCCATTCTTCCAGGAATGTGAAGATAACGGGCCTCCATTGTTGTGTTGTTATCCTGGCCACTTCTCCAATTCCTGTCAGACTGGCCCTCGCAGTCAGTGGGCTTCTGTCATTTATCAAGTTTGAGGTTTAAAAGTCTCTCTCTTACTTGATGGAAACAACAATTTATTGTTTATTACATACACATTTGATGAAATTGCCAAGGTTCACATGTGATGAGTAAAATTCCACTATTTGTAAACTAAGGACATTTGTGACACCATATTTGCCTTAGAAAACATTATACAATAAGTTACAATTATCTTTGGTGTAGCCTTTTCTCCATTCTTGGATTTAACAACAAATCATTTTCGATTTCATTAAAATAACTATTTTCTATTATTTAAAAGAAATCATGTTTAGTAAAACATAAGCTAACAGTCTCCAGCACATGGAGTTAGTGATAGTGTTACAAAATTATGCAACCTTCGAGCAAAAAAGGGGCTAGTTTTATATATATGTGTGTGTGTGTGTGTGTGTGTGTGTATGTACACTTTTTTTTTTTGAGACAGAGTCTCAGTATGTCACCCTGGGTAGAGTGCTGTGGCATCATAGCTCACAGCAACCTCAACTCCTGGGCTCAAGTGATTCTCTTGCCTCAGCCTCCCGAGTAGCTGGGACTACAAGCGCCCCTCACAACACCTGATTATTTTTTTGTTGCAGTTGTCATTCTTGTTTTAGCAGGCCTGGGCTGGGCTTGAACCTGTCAGCCCCCACGTATGTGTCCGGGGCCCTACCCACTGAGCAACCGGCACCGCCCAAAGGGCCTGGGTTTGTTTAGAAATGAATTCCCATAGAGTTCCTTTGTAGCACTGTCCCTGTAAAGCTGTGCTGTGTCTTCTGATCTTCTTCACACCAACTTCCATACCGCATATAGTCAGTTCTTTTGTCAAAAATTTTTTTTCACATTTTAATTACACAATCCTATAGTTATGTCCTTCATAGAAATGAGAACTGTTTTCTTCAATTAGATTTTAAACCTGTTAGCTGCATTTTTACAAATCTCCAAATACAGGTAAATGAAATAAAGGTAACATCAGCTCAGGAATTATCCTGTATAAACTGATGAGTGTGTTTCCTTTTAGTTTGGGTCCGTGAATGTATGATAGACAGAACTGCAAAGGAGACCAATTAAAAACAGGAAGACAAAGGCAGAAAGCACGCATTCAGTTCCTAAATTCACTTTGGAAAGCTCTAGTGAAAAGTTCAGTATCAGAAATAGAAGGACAAGAAGAGAAAGACAGGAACGAAGATTGTAAAATATTTGATAGTCACAGAGAATAATATTACATTTTTGTTAAGGTTACATTTTATTTGCATCGATTCTGCAGAAGAGATTAAAGAAAGACCGTGTATAAAATATTAATTCAAAGGAAAAAGTGTATTTTTAAAAAACAGGAATAGATTTTTTTTTCTCACCAAAATGTCTTTATTTTTTTAAACATTGTTTTTCCAGGTTTTTTTTTTTCTGTTTTTCTTTTTTTATTATTATTGTTAAAGCATAGCTGTGTACATTAAAAGTCCCTCAATCTCTGAGCAATTTTAGCGCTGTAAAAACAGCGAGGTGTGGTCCCACAAAGGTATCTGGACACTTTTTGTCAGCATGAGAGGAGCTGGAATGAAAACTGAGTTGCACCCACATTCCTTGGCTTTCTCAAAATTCTGCAGCATATCCATCCGACTGGGAGCTTGTAGCACAGTCAGCCCACAGGTGCATTTCCTGCCTCCGATGCCCAGCTCCAGGACGCCCAGCTCCAGGATGCAGCCTCTAGGATCCTGTTCCCTGGGAAGGATGAAGGATAAGGTAGGAATATGGAAAGGGATCAGGTCAAGGGTTTGGTTTCAAGGTCACAAACCCTTACTTGTGGGAGTTGGTTTTGAACTTGGTCTGGATAGGTGCCCATAGACGGGTCACCTGGTTATGTCCTGTGCTCCTAGGTTTCCCTTACGTTAAAGGCAACGGAGGCTACTTATTTTCATGGGTAGATATAATGACAGGATTTCCCGTGTGAGAAAAGACAAATGCTTTTCTGTAGAATAATAAACACTCCACAATTCCATACAGGCAATCCTTTATTTGTTCCTCCAGCCCTGACAATGGGAAGTCCGAAGCCTCTTTAACCTCAAGCCCAAGGCCACTGTGCAAGAACAAACTTCAAGGAGGAGTATAAAGATAAGATGAGGATCCCTGGGGAGGAAGGTATTAGCATGTCCAGAACCCTGCCCGTCCCACTTCCTCACTCTTCTCTCACATTCTCTGCCTCTACCCCACTTTATCTGCCTCTGGAGTATTTCCATTATTTATCCTGTTTTAGGTGTTGGCAATCAGTTTTCCTCTGAATTCAGCTGGGACTTGGTTGGAATTTAAAACAAAAAACAAAAACAAACTGAAGGAAAGAAAGAAAATATCAGAGCATCAAAATGGATAGGCTTATAAACATCCAGGATTTTTAAAAATCCTAATCACTGTGGTCTAGTGATAGTCTGGTCACGTTGGGACAGTTGGTGGAGACCCCAGTGCCAGCGCTTTTTTCTGGCCTCTGCACTGTCTGGGCTGATGGGACAGATACTAGACTGAGCTCCTTGGATTTCTGGCCCAAAGTGACTTTGAAACAAACGTTCTCTGGAGAACTCTCAGGAGGATTTTGGTTCCTTCTGGAACTTGGTTCTGTGTCTCTTTTCTAGGATTAGCCTTCAGATTGTTCCAGATTCGGGGCTCAGTTTGCTTTCCTTCATGCAGACCCTTCACTGTTTTGGCCCAGCCTCTTTCTTAAAAAACAAACCATACCCCTCACACCCCGTGCCCACACACTGCTCTGGGAGGATTCTGCCCCCATGCTCGGGCATTCGCATTTACCTACTTAGCACTGGCACTCACTTAGTCTTTTTGGATCTGCTCTCTGGAAATATTGCTCTTGCTCTAATGCTTTTTTTCCTAACTTGTTAGTCTGTCTGATGGATGTTCCCACCAATCATTCAGGGCCCTCTGCCTCCTGGGAGCGAGCTCCCTGGATCTGACCATTTTAGTTACACAATTTAAAAACAAAAACCAAACACACATACATATGCAGACCTGCTCACCATCAAGGAAGGAAGAGGAATGTTTACCATTGTATCTGCCTCGGGAGCATTTCCATTATTTATCCTAATTTAGGTGTGGGAAATCAGTTTTCCTCTTGGTTCAGCTGGGACTTGATTGGAAATTAAAAAAAAAAAACCAACAGACAAAAACACCCCCTCAAAATCCCCCCAAAAACAAAATAAATAAACCAAAGGAAAAGAACATATCAGACTATAGAAACGGATAGGTTTACAAGACCTAGATTATTTTTTTTCATCTCCGTGTCACCTAGTTCTCGTGATAGCCTGGTTGTATTGGCGCAGTTCATGGAGAACTCAGTGCCAACTGTTTCCCAGTTTTTCCAACTTGAAGCTTCTTTTCTGCAAAGGTTTAAAACCCATGGTCAAAGGATTCTTGGGTCCTGGCAATAATTTTTAGACTAAACCACTTAGCCTCCAGAGGTTTGGTTACATAGAGGTAGAGCACGCAGGCTCTGAAGGCTGGCCGTTGGATTTACATCCTGGCTTTGCAGTTTACTACCTAGTTAATTACTGGTAAATTACTTATTGCTCCATGCCTTATTTTCCCATCTGAAATATAGAGGAGAACTAACCATGACTACTGTTATAGTCACTGTGACTGTTTAATTAATACTTGTAAAGAACGTTCCACAGGGGCTGGTGCAGTGTGAGCAGTCAGTACATGTCCGCCACCCTTATGACCTCTGTACGGGCCTCAAGGACAGATACAGTTCAAAAAGGTAATGGCTGGTATAGTGGTGTTAGCAGCAGGACTGAAACTAAAATTTAGAGAACAGCTAAGGGTAACTCCAGTGGCCCCTGCAATGACAGGTCAGTTAGGTCAATGAACAAGATGGACTGTGAAAAAGGCTAGTACATAACCACTGTAGCACAGTGGTTATAGCGCCAGCCACATACATAGAGGGTGGCAGGTTCAAACCTGGCCTGGGCCTGCTAACTAACTGCAACAAAAAAATAGCCGGGCATTGTAGCAGGCACCTGTAGTCCCAGCTACTTGGGAGGCTGAGGCAAGAGAATGGCTTAAGCCCAAGAGTTTGAAGTTACTATGGGCTGTGATGCCAGAGCACTCTACAGGAAAAAAAAAAAAAAAAAAAAAAAAAGGCTAATCCCTTGAAATGCTAGATAACTGTGTTTCTGTTGTAGGGTGCGGGAACCTCCCAAGACTTTTGTCCTATTTCGTGTTTGTGCTGGTATTCACCTCTCCAGGATAGTACCCACCAAAGTTATTTTTATGACCAGTTTTCTGATTCTCCAAACTCACTCTGAATCCTGATTCCATCAACATTGTGTAGGGCTCATCTGCTGCTTAGTGCCAGCTGGGCATATAAATCACTGGAGTCTCTGCCACCAGGACTCTGACTAAAATGTTGATGTAAGAAGTTCCGGCAATATCTGTTATAAAAGACCGAATAACACTTCTTATGGAATAAATCAGATGGTCATCTTACCCTCCTCCAAGACAAATCTAAATACATCCTTTATAAAAACAAACAACAAACAAACAAACAAAAACCTTCCTACATCATTAAAATAGCTTGAATTAGAAGATTCCCTTGCTTAGCAAGAGCAGGCTCAAACGTAATAGCATTAATAACTATGTCGAGCATGTTCCAACACAAATACATTTACTAAGATGCCGTAGAAAGCAGGCACTTACCAGCCCAGAATCGGTGTTAACCTCTCATTGTAACCACTCCTCTGAATATGCAAACATACAGAATCAGGCTTCCACACAGAAAAGAAGAAACATACAAAGAAAAATTTCTTTGGGTCATTTACTCATAACTCTGGACAAACTCGGACTAGAAGAGAATTTCCTTAACTTGATGAATTGGATTTGTAAAATACTCATAGCTAGCCAGGCTCAATGGCTCACGCCCATAATCCCAGCACTTTGGGAGGGAGAGGCAGGAGTTTCAGACCGACCCCCACTCCCAACACACACACACACAAATATCTGCTATGCTCATTCCCAGAGTCTCAGCACAGAACTTTTGGCTTGCAGGGATTATAGCTGTTTCTTTCTCTGTACTGACTGTTATTTCAATGAAAGGTATTAGCCTAAAAGAACTTCCTCCTTATTTTCTTTCTTTCTTATTCTCATTCTTTCTCCCTCCCTCCCTTTCAGTAAACCCGTGGATTTCAGGGCTAAAGCATTCGGTCTTTCATCATTAAGTATCATGATAGCTACAGGGTTTTATGGTTTTGTTTCATTTCCTTTCTTTCTTTCTTTCTTTCTTTCTTTCTTTCTTTCTTTCTTTCTTTCTTTCTTTCTTTCTTTCTTTCTTCTAAATTTTGAAGACGAGATCTCCCTCTGTCATCCACCCAGGGGCTCAAGCAATTCTCCCATCTTAGCCCCCCTCCCTAGTAGCTGGGACTACCAACACGTCTGCCTTTTTTTGTTTTTAAATAGAGACAGGTTCTCACTATGTTCCCCAGACTAGTCTCAAATTCCTGGCCTCAGAGATGCTCCTGCCTTATCCTCCCAAAGCGCTGGGGTTGTGGGCATGAGCCATTGTGCCTGGCTAGCTATAGGTATTTTATAAATTTCATTCATGAAATTAAGGACATCTGTTCTAGTCCTAGTTTGTGGAGAGTTTCTATCATCAAGGGGTGTTAAATTTAATTGATCGCATTGTCTGAGTGTATTGAAATGATCACATGGATTTTGTCCCTATGTTATTAAAATGGGGTATTACATTAATTAATTTTTTAGTGTTAAAGCAATTTTACATCCCTGGGCTAACTCCTAGTTGGTCATGATGTATAGTCATTTCTATTACATATATTGCTGGACTCTATTTTCTATTACTCTATTAAGGCTCTTCATGTCTATGCTGGCGAGGGATACGGGGCTGTAGTTTGTCTCTGGTTAACAGGTGATGCTGTTATCTTAACTCAAGCATTCCTTTTTGCTGTCTCCTGGTCTGTTAGACAGAGCCTAACTCTTTCAGCCAATTGTCAGCTAAAGCATCTTTAAACCCACCCTTAACCTGTAAGCCCCTGCTTAGAGATTTCTCCCATTTTCAGAACAAACCAATGTATGCCTTTCACATTCTGATTTATGACTTTACCTATAATTCCTGTCTCCCTGAAATGGATAAAACCAAAATGTAACCCCATCACCCTGAGCCCATTTGCTCAATGCTCCCTGGGTGTGGCTCCCGTTCATGGTCCTCAAATTTGGCTCAGAATAACCTCTTTAAATTATTTTACAGAGTGTGGCTTCTTTTGGTATTCTGTGCATAAAGTCTGGTTTTTCTGTGTGTCATAAAATACCCTTTAGGACCCAGCCCAGTGTCTCCAAGCCAGCCTCATTTTCCACTTGCCCTGCACGTTTGCTTTTCCACACAGTCCCACACACTATTTCCTGTGCCTTAATAACTTCCCTCCACACGTCTTTACACACCTAGTCTTTAAGACCCAGAGAAAATGTTATCATCTTGTGATACTATTTCTAATTTATGAAGGCAAAGTATACTCTACACCACATGTGTTGTAAACAAGACGAAAGAAAAGGAAGTTCAATAAATGATGGAATGGTGAAGTCTTTGGCTAACTGTGGTCCTGAGTCATCTCCTTTTACACACCAGAATAAATATTTCATATACAAAATGTGAAATTTTATAAAATAAAGTACAAGAAAGGATAAGAAAAGGGATTTGAGGGTAAATAAGATAGATTAAACACATACATTATCTCTCTGTCCTCCTCAAAAAATTACCTAAGTACCTTCAGGGAGAAGGTAACAAAAAGCAAAATAGTTTCTGCCCCTGTGTTCCAGAAAGATAAAGGCATGTTGTCCTCAGCAACCTTGAAAGCAGGGCCATAGAACTGAGCTGAAAGAGGGTGAACTGAAGGGAGAAGTTGGTCTACCTAGATCTCCTCCCCTGTCTTACAACCTCCTTCCTCACTTCTGTAGAAAACGGGGGCAAAGTTTACTTTCTAGAGAAGTTGAACCAGAGAGGGTTTGAACTCTGGGACATTGGCGTAGAGGGGATGAGCCACCACCACACTGAAAAGGGAGGTGAAGGTAGAATTAAAGTCGTAAAAATAAATGGTAGAATCTCCCAGAGTTCTGACAGGCAGGATTACGTTATATCCCTTATGACAAAGATCGGAAGATATCTTGCTTGTGTGACTGACCAGCCCAAAACAAAGAACCTTTCTATGCTGATATAAGGGGGAGGGTGCCCAGCGAGGCAGTGTACTCCCACTCAAGTAATCTACTGTGAGCCCACCCACTGAAAATCCTCCCCTGCAGGAAGGGCTTCCAATCAGCTACTTCTTTCCTTTAAAATTATTCTTCATTAAGTCTTAATGATTTAAAGTGAAAGGTGATTCATTTAGTGCGCACCAAAGCCTGTACCTTGGGGCGTTTTCAGCTTCTCTCGCCCTTTGAAAAGTTAGTGAAGAAACATCCTTAACCAAGACTGGGTCTACGGTCAGCCAATGTTGGCAGATGCACACCTCCACCTTTGCACTGGCTAGTTCAAATTTTGTTAACCAAAAAGAGCTAATGCCTCAGAAGAATGTAATAGATAATTTCACTTTGAATCATAGAGCATTCTTATCAAAATTATTATTCCAACCTGCCTCACTTGTGATCTAAGAGTTCTAGTAAATAACTGAAAACTTACTTTTAATTAGTAATCTATTCCCTATGCAGAAATATAATCAACTAGCGCAAGAAAAATCCTCAGACTTGAACAGCCTTACCTTCTTCTTGGTAAAGAGGACCAGAGGTCATTCTGCTCTTCTGTTATTCAGGGAAAAACGGCAAAAGAAAGTGCCCGCTGATGTCAGGCCAAGTGCACCATGCCTAACCTGTCATGCTTGATTTTGAAATCTTTCATACTATATTTTTATTGTACCTTTTGTTTATATACTAAATACAGATACTTACTATTGTTTTACACTTGCTTACCATATTCTGTATAGTGACATGCTGGACAAGTGTGTAGCCCAGGAGCAACAGGCGTAGCACACAGCCCGGGTGTGTAGTAGGCTACAGCACCTAGGTGCGTGTAAACGCACTCTGTGATGTTTGCACAATGACAAAATTGCATAAGGACGCATTTCTTTAAAGTATCCTGAGCATTAAGCAATGCATGTCTGTCTATGAATAGGTTTACTGTTTAAAGTACCGGTTATCAATTTATTGTCTCAGCTCTAAATCTACCCTTTGTAGCCCTGCTTCTGTAGACTATCTCTGCTCCATCAGCTTCTTCCAGCACCAGGGAGCCACTTTTGCAGACCAGCGCTGGCCCAGACCCTGTAGATATTTCTGTGATAGATATGTGCTCTTTGAAAAGATAAATCTCAACTTGGAATGGAGGAAGTTAGGATTTCTCCTAAATCTATCTCTCTTTTTTTTTTTGAGACAGTCTCACTAGGTCGCCCTTAGTAGAGTGCGTGGCATCACAGCTCACAGCAACCTCAAACTCTTGGGCTCAAGGGATTCTCTTACCTCAGGCTCCCGAGTAGCTGAGACTACAGGCACCTGCCACCACGCCTGACTATTTTTTTGTTTGTTTGTTTTAGTAGTTGTCATTGTTGTTTGGCAGGCCCGGGATGGGTTCGAGCTCGCCAGTCCCGGTTTATATGGCCGGTGCCCTAGCCCGCTGAGCTATAAGAGCCAAGCCTCTCCTAAATCTCTTATTCCTTCCGTCTCTTTCCATCTGCAGGTATAGCTTCTTCTTCATATTTGCTACTCACAAACGCTTTAGAATCCCATTTTATCCCTTTTAGTAATTAAATACCTTGGATTAACAATTTATTCTGCTAGATTTCTCTTGTTCAGATAACTGGTGTGATTTCTGTCTCCTGCCTGTAGTTACACACCCTGACTGCTACAGATCTTGACTGCTATAAAATTGGTACCTGAAATTGTCCCAGGAGACAGACCTTACCAGATTGGTTTGGGGGACTGAGTCAAATGCTGAACTTTGTACCAGTGGGAATTAGACGCTATTACAGTAACCCACGCATGCAGTAACATTACAATTATCACCTGTGGTTAATTGCAATTAAATGCCAATTAATAAGTGTTGTGGGAGCCCATGCAGCTGCTGCACTTGACCACTATAAACTCTTCCAAGTACATTGGAGCACTTACAGAAAGATAATGACAGGCTCAAGTCTTTTAACTCTGATAACAGCGTGGCCTTAGAATCATATAACTTCCATAGCGACCTTAACATAATCTCATTTCTTATAGCCACAGGGCTGCTGTTGCTGAAAATCAAACATAAAACTAAGGTTGTATAATGACATCAGTGGGATTCACAGCCCCACTATGAATTTCATGTGAAAGTTAGGACATTGACTGGGAAAAACCTTCAGGTGAGAGCATCTGGTTGAACTCAGGTTAGAGAACCTCAAATCCCTGAGACACTAGTCTAAGCCCCCCTTATGAGTAGCAGATTTTCCTCTTATATTTGAGATTACTAGCCTTCCTGTGATAATCTCACAAGTATATTCTTTCTTCTCAAGATCCACCACAACCACCCTCTGTTTACAGCAGATCCATAACTGCAGTTGAATCTCAGCATGCTTTACAGGGCCAGAACAACTATTGGAGGTAATAGGTTACACTCCAAAAGAACCACAAGGTTTTGTGAATGTAGATATGCAGAAACTAAGGAATATGTATAAAAATGGACTCTAAAGGTATTAGATCAAGGAAAGCAGAATATCAAAATGGTTAAATGAAATTATATTGGCGCACTTACTCACGATCCCAGATTTTGTGTGTTAGGTTCATGCAGCTGTAGGGGCCTCTGACGACGCACTGAATGGACTTACTGAAACCTGGACTAACTGCTGGTGTGCATCAGTGAGGCTGATGGCAGAGCTTCCTGGGCACGAAGTGGCGGAGGGAACTCAGCGGCTTGGGAAGTTAGGAGTGGATTTATTTATTTATTTATTTATCATTATTATTATTTTTATTATAGATAAAAATATGCACCATAGATGTGGCCCGACCCATTACCCTCCCTCCACCCAAACCTCCCCCCTCCCTTCCCCTTCCTTGGTCCTTTCCTCATAGTCTTGTGGTATAGTTGGGTTATAG